>JXCR01095144.1:200542-241451 GCA_002079205.1 Phalaenopsis hybrid cultivar | reverse complement strand
GAGGTCTGCGAGGACGAAAAAATAGATTTTGAGCAGAAGAAATCAAATGATGAGGTCATGATAAGGCTAAAAAGGGAGCTTTATGATGAGATTTTGGAGTTTCAGAAGAAGAATTTAGGAACTGAAACGCTTGCTGAGCTGATGAAAATGAAGTCTCAATGGAGCATTAACAGTCCAAAAATTCCAAAAATTACTGTGATTTTGAACCACTTCAAGAGGAGAACTCTCTGCGCTCAGCTGAACTCTCTGCTGAATCAGACACTGCCGTTCCACCATGTATGGGTACTTTCTTTTGGGAGCCCAAATGAACTCTCTTTGAGGAGAATTGTGGAGAGTTATAATGATTCCAGGATTAGCTTCGTAAGCTCGAGCTATGATTTCAAGTACTATGGAAGGTTTCAGCTGGCCCTGCAAACAGAATCAGACTTTGTTTACATTGTTGACGATGATATGATACCTGGGAAAAAGATGATGGAGATTTTAGCTCATGTTGGGGGCATAGAAAAGTATAAAAATTCAGTTTTGGGGAGCATTGGAAGGATCTTACCTTTTAGGCAGAAGGATTTTACTTTTCCAAGCTACAGAAAGTTCAGGACGAAGGAGTCGGGACTATATTTGCCTGATCCAGCTTATGATATCACAGTAGAGAAGATTGTGCAGGTCGATTTCTTATCGAGCTCATGGTTCCTCTCCTCTGCTCTTGTCAAGACATTATTTGTGGAGACTCCCTTCACTTTCATGACTGGTGAAGATCTGCATCTCAGGTAAACTACAAATCAAATTTATTTTGCTAAATAAGATGCATCAACATACTCCCCACAACAACAACAAGAACAAAGCGTTAATCCCACTACGTGTGGTCAGCTACATGAATCCTTTTTCTCCATTAGGTTCTATTTAGTGTCATATTTTCATTTAATTTTAATAAATTAAGATAATTTTTTATACAATAAGCCCAAGTCTTCCTAGGTCTACCTCTGTCTTTCTTAACATAAATCGAATCTAAAACATCTACTCTCCTAATCGGATCATTAGATGGTAGACGCTTAATGTGACCAAACCATCAAAGACGACTCTATCTAATTTTATCTGTCACTAGAGCTACACCAACCCTATCACGAAGATATTCATTTCACATTTTGCCTCTAATTGTAAAGCCACTCATCCACCTAATCATTCTCATCTCGGCAACACTTAACTTAAGTATTATGCTTCTCTTTTAAAGGCCAACATTCAACGCCATAGAGCATTGCAGTTCTCACCACCATCTTATAAAATTTTCCTTTCAGCTAAGCTGCACTTTTTTATCACACAAAAGGCCCAAAGCATTTCTCTACTTCAACCAACCAACTTGAATTCTACTACTAGCATCCCCATCTATATCATAATCTCTTTGAACAACAAACCCGAGATATCTAAATCATTCACACCTTTTAATAATTTGACCACCCAAAGTTACACTTTTGTCACTAGAGCTACTACTACTAAAATTACATTCCATGCATTCAAAGTTCTACTTAAATGAAGGTCTTTAGACTCCAATGTAGACCTCCATAATTCAAGTTTTTCCTATTCTACTCAAATGAAGGCCTTTAGACTCCAAAGTAGACCTCCATAATTCAAGTTTTTCTTGGCTTTTTCTCTCATCTTATCCACCAAGAGGATATCATCAGCAAAAAGCATACACGAAGGTACATCCTCCTGCAAATGTCCGGTATAACCATCCATAATTAAAGCAAAAAGATAAGGGCTTAAAGCTGATCCTGATGTTATCCAACAAAATAGGAAAATAATCGGTTAATCCTCCTTCAATTCAAACACAAGTAACAGCTTTAGTATACATATCTTTAATGACTTGAATATAAGTCATATCAAAACTTTTCTTCTCAAGAACTCTCCAAAGGATATCTCTTCGAATCTTATTGTAAGCTTCTTCTAAATCAATAAAAATCAAATGTAAATCCTGCTTATTATCTCTGAACATTGCCATCAAACATCTCAATAAATGTATAGCTTTCATACTAGACTTGCACGACATAAATCCAAATTGATCGGGGCTAGATCCAGCCGAGGACGAAGCCAGATCCTAGCCAGTTCCGATCGCGGCGACGGCGGCGGTGGGGTAGGCGGCGGCTACGGCCTACCGCCAAGCACGAGGCAGCGGGCGGCGGGGCGGCGTGCTTATATATATAAATCAAAGACGCATGCTAGCGCGCGCGCCGTGCACAGTGCCCAGTGCCAAGTGCCTTAACCTATGTTCAATTACTCCCTCCCATAATTTTAAAGTATGACACATCAATTTAATTCCTCTATAATTTGCACATTCTTGTGCATCCCCTTTATTCTTAAAAATGGGAACCAAAATACTCTTACTCCACTCCTCAAACATTTTTTTAGTTTTTAAAAAAATATTAAAGAGTTTAGTAAGCCAAGAAACTCCCAAATCTCCTAAAAATTTTCACACTTCAATTAGGGGATATCATCAGGTCCTAGAGACTTTCCACCCTTTATTTTCTTTAAAGCCTCCTCGACTTCTTTTTTACTAATGTGATGATAAAAATGAACATATTAGTATTATTAATAATATTAAGATCACTAAGGTCGATTATATTTTCAGAAATTTCATTAAAAAATTTATCAAAATAACTCACATATTAGTATTATTAACAATATTAAGATGACTAAGGTCGATCGTATTTTCAGAAATTTTATTAAAAAATTTATCAAAATAACTCACCCACCCATGTTGAATGACTTTTTTTATGAAAAACACTTTTTTTAGTTTCATCTTTAACACACTTTACTTGAGTTAAATTTTTACTTTTTTTCTATTTGTTTGGCTAGTTAATACGTATATTTTTTGACCCTCCTTAGTATCTAATATGTTATAAAGGTCACTAAAAATAAAATTTTTAGCATCACAGATTGTTCTTTTAGACTTTCTGCTGGCTGTTTGATATTTTTCTCAGATCTCAAAGTTCTTACATTTAAACATGTTTTTATAACATATCTTCTTATATTTTATCTTTTTTTGCACATTATCATTCCACCACCAATTATTTTTATTAATAGAAACTTTTTCTTTTGATTCTCCAAGTACGTCTTTTGTTATTTGTTTAATAATGTTTGCTACATTATCTCACATAACATTCGCTTCTTCATGAACATCTCAAATTTTGAAATCTTGAATTTTACTCATAAAAATAATTTTATTTGTCTTTTAGACTCCCCCCATTTAATTCTACGATAATGAGTCCTAGTATTCATTATTTTACAACACTTAATCTTAAAATCTAAAACTAATAATTGATGTTGGGTACTTAAATCCTCACTTGGAATGACCTTACAATCTTTACAATCTCGACGATCTCTTCTTCTCATAATAAAATAATCAATTTGTATTTTATTAGATCTATTCTTATAAGTAATAAGATGCTCATCTCTTTTCTGAATAAAGTATTTGTAATAACAAAATTACACACTAAATCAAAATCTAAAATAGCTCTACCTTCTTCATTAATCACTCCAAAACCGTAGCCACCATGAATATTTTTTAAATCTTCTACTACTCTACCGACGTCTCCATTTAAATCTCCTCCAATAAAATTTTTTTTTCTTCAAAAGATATCATTTGTATTAAATCTTATAAGTCATTATAGAATTTATCTTTAGACCCTATATCTAAATCTGCTTGAGGAGCATAAACACTTATAATATTAAAAATCTTAATATCAATAATAATCTTAAGGGCTATAATTCTATCACCAACTCTACTCATTATCTTTCAAACTCTTACCTATTATTACACCTACATCATTTCTAGTGCGACTCTTCCCAGAATACCAAAGTTTAAAACCTAAGTTATCAATATCCTGATTTTTTTCTCTAAATCATTTAGTTTCTTGAATACATAAGATATTAATCTTTCTATGCATCATAATATCAACTAATTCAATTAATTTACCATTGAGAGTACATATATTTCAAGATCATATCCTAATATTAGTTAGTAGTTTCATGAACTAACTTTCTTACTCGCATCCGTCTGTAATGTGAGAACTCTTGTTTATTTGACACTACCCCTGGGGGCTGGTGTAGCGGCCCTTGCACACTTTTCACTGTATTAAAATCATACAGCACGTCGCTTCCAGGGAATGCCCTAGCACTTACACAATGATTCAAAAGGATTCACGCTATAATTTTATTTCGACAAGTTTAACGTTGGCTGTCAACTACCTAACGCAACCCTCCACTTTTCACAGCCGGGCTTGGGACTGACAATGACAGTGTTCAGTTTTATTTGGTTGTTGCTGTGTTCAACAGAATTTTAAAGTAAAAAATCATTTTCTTTTTCCATTATTATCTGGAATGATTCACTTGTGGTTTGCAGCTATCAGCTTCAGAAATACAGAAACGCAGCATCATTTGTGCTACCAGTTGATCCAAATGACAAGGAAACATGGGGAGATAGTGAGCACAGGCTTGCTTATGTTTCTGAAACCACAGTTATCTTCAAAGACATCATACAGGTTAGAGATGATCAATGGTGGAGGGCGCTCTCCATGGGTTACATCACTCAGTGGGCGGCCATGAACCCGCAGAAGATCGATGCTCTCTTCTATGCTCATTCTATAGGAGAGGTGAAGGCCTTAGCTCCTCTCCTTGAAAAATTTCGTTCCACGGTTGGGAGAAAGGCCTACATTGCTGTCTCTGGTGGTAATTACTGTCCTTGTGAAGAAGCTGCAGATGTTCTCAAATGGCCAAAGTTTGTTTGTAGGGAGAGGAGATTTAAGATCTTTGATTTGGAATTAGGAGCTATTTCCAACGTGTCACATTCCGAAGTTTCAATCATGCAGGCTGTGTACTCAAGCATGAAAGGGCTTGTTAAAATACACAATCCAAGCCTTCTGATCACAGTTTCAGACATAGATGAAAATGTTAAGAATGCACTAAAGATGGCTTCAGAGAGTAGTTTGAATCATTCGGTGGTTGTTCTTCTTCCTAGATCTGCTATAACCAAGGTTCTATGGATGGCTGATTTGAGACCCACAGCATTACCAAGTAATATAACTCTCCCTTTTATAAATTGATCATATTGTAATCTTAAGAAAGTTTAGGGATCATAGAACATAAAACATTTCCATTTTCCTGCAGACTGGAACAGAATGAGAATCTCTGTCAACATCATCACCCAAAACCGCACAACCTCTCTTCAAAGACTGCTTCGGTCGCTCCAGAATGCATTCTATGTTGGTGATGAAGTCCCTCTGAGCGTCAACATAGACAGCAAAGTTGATGAACCAACTCTCAAGGTTGTTGGTTCTTTCCATTGGCCTCATGGACCCAAACACGTTAGAAGACGAATAATCCAAGGTGGTCTCATTCGAGCGGTAAGCGAGAGCTGGTATCCCGCTTCTGACGACGACTTCGGTCTCTTTCTCGAAGATGACATTGAGGTCTCCCCCTACTATTATCTCTGGATCAAGTATTCCCTCCTTTCATACCACTATGACCCCCAGGTCTCCCTCCCCGAGCTATCTTCCATCTCCCTCTACAGTCCTCGCCTTGTTGAAGTTGTCAAAGAAAGGCCCAAATGGAATGCCACAGATTTCTTCAAGAGAATACATCCCAACACTCCTTATCTGCACCAGCTCCCTTGCAGCTGGGGAGCGGTGTTCTTCCCCAAGCAGTGGAGAGAATTCTATGCCTACATGAGCTCAAGATTCACAGAAGATGCGAAACAGAACCCAGTTCAGATCCCCAAGTCAAGAACTAATGGCTGGCAAGCTTCATGGAAGAAGTTTTTGATTGATATGATGTATCTGAGGGGTTATGTGAGCCTTTATCCAAATTTTCCCAACCAAATGAGCTTCTCTACTAATCACATGGAGCCTGGAGCTCATATCAGCGCAAAAGATAATGTTCTGAAGCACAACAAGGAGGACTTTGAGGTGCCATTGATGAAGGATGATTTCACAAGATTGTTGCCGTCAGGGAAGATGCCGCCGGCATCGAGGCTTCCAGTCATCAATCTATTCAACCAGGCAATCTCTTTGAAGGGTTTGAAGATGGCAGGGGCTAAGCTTGGGCAGGATGTCATGAGCTGTGGAGAGATGGAGATTGTTGTGGCTGATTATGACACAGGATTGCCTAAAAATTGCTCAAAGTTCTGAATTATGAACTGTATTGTTATTTGTTAATCATAGACTTCATTTTACCTTTTACATGTTTCTCCCATTTCGTCACCTTTTTCTTTTTTCTGGCCCATCCGAAGATGGGAGATTATTATTGTGTAAGCAACGATTAAAGTCAATATATTGGCAACAACTTCAAAAAGTTTTACCAATCGGACTAAGTGGACTATCACTTAATGATGCAAAGAATCATATTAAAATATTGTTTTACGAGAAAGATCATGAATTAATGAAAATTTAAAATGAATCAAATTGTCCTTCAAAGAAATAATTTGTGATTTATACAATAACAACAACGTATAATATGATTAAAAAAATAAATATTAAAGCATACAACAACAACAACAACAATAACAAAGATTTAACCCCACTACGTGGGGTCGGCCACATGAATCCTTTTTCTCCATTGCGTCCTATTTAGTGTCATATTTTCATTTAGTTCTAATAAATTAAGATCATTTTTAATGTGGGGTCGGCTACATGAATCCTTTTTCTCCATTGCGTCCTATTTAGTGTCATATTTTCATTTACTTTGGTCGGCCATATGAATAAGAAACAACAACAACAACAAAGCCTTAATCCCACTACGTGGGGTCGGCTACATGAATCCTTTTTCACAACAACAACAACAAAGCCTTAAGCCCACTACGTGGGGTCGGCCACATGAATCCTTTTTCTCTAACAACAACAAAGCCTTAATCCCACTACGTGGGGTCGGCCACATGAATCCTTTTTCTCCATGCAACAACAACAAAGCCTTACTCCCACTACGTAGGGTCGGCTACATGAATCCTTTTTCTCCATTGAACAACAAAGCCTTAATCCCTCTACGTGGGGCCGGCCACATGAATCCTTTTTCTCTATTGCGTCTTTGAACAAAAACAACAACAACAAAGCCTTAATCCCACTAATGGGGTTGGCTACATGAATCATTTTTCTCCATTGAGTCAACAACAACAAAGCCTTAATCCCACTGTGTGGGGTCGGCTACATGAATCCTTTTTCTCCATTGTGTCCTATTTAGGTCATAATTTTCATTTAGTTCTAATAAATTAAGATCATTTTTAATACAATAAGCCCAAGTCTTCCTAGGTCTACAATAATAATTTGTGATTTATCTTATGATATATTTATTTATTTACTCTTAATTTAATACTTTATTAATAATTACATTTAATTAACTTTATTAATCTTTTTGCATGCATATATACATATAGATATATATATATATATATAACCTTAAACTCTTCACTTTATAATATTTTTTGACTCGGGTGAATTTTCTTTCTCAACTTTTTGTGATTTTTCTAGGACAAGGCTTTCCACATAAATCTATTTGTTATTCTCCTTGCTTCTTTTGTTATTCATTGCATGCATATCCTTACACTCATATATTTATTATTTAGTTAATAGAAGAATATCATCACTTACGTATTGAGTGCTCAGTCGCTTCAAGTCCTACCTTGTGCTCTCTTTTGGCCACACCATTCCCCATGAATCGATTACTACTAAGAACATAGTAAGGATACTGCTAGCCATCTTTGGCATGGCACTATACTCTTACCCAAGTGTTAGTGATACGATCCTCAATTTTTTTTTAATTATTAATCTTACTGCTTCCCAAGTCCCAATACTCACATATGCGTCTCGCTCACAGTCAACAACCATCATGCATATCGGAAACGAAACATCCACCGTAACATTCTCACGACTTGCAAGCCTTGTCCGATAAATTTTATGTTACAAAATCCGCCACATTGTCCATTATATTAGGTCACCAGAACAATTTCTTGAGATCTTGGTATATATTGGTACTCCCTGGATAAGCATAATATGAAGTTGAATATGCCTAGCAGAGTATTTCCAATTGAAATACTTCTTGATTTGGGAAACAGCCAATCCTAAAATATAAATGTGTCTACTTGATCAATAATGAACTCAGGATTCAATCCATTCTAAGCATGCTTTCTAAGCTATGGTAAGTTTGCATTTTTCATCCAAGCTGCATGAACTCAATCCATTAACGTTGACTGAACTGACAAGTGCTACATGACTGAATCGACTCCTGAAGATACCATGTCAAGCTGAAGTTGCTCCATCTACAATGCTAATTGTTGCTCTCAAATGATCATCCACGTTGCATATGCAATGATTTTCTGTTCAAAGAAGATACGACTACATTAGCCTTTTCTAGGCATACTGAATTTGTAGATCGTAGTCCTTCATCAACTCTAGCCATCGCTTTTGCCTTAAGTTCAACTCCTTCTGAGTGAAAATCTAGTTTAAACTCTTATCACTAGTGATGACTTCACATCGAACACCATAAAGATAGTCCCTCAAATTTTCAATGCAAAAATATTTAGGTGTCACGACCCGACCCGGTACTTAGAATTAACTAAGGCGAAAACTACGGTCGAACGGTATTAACATTTCATTTTAAACCCTAAACCCTAAACATTTCATTTACTTTTCAAAAATTTGGGAAACTTCCAATATATGTAAAAGAGTTGCTAATCTATAAAGTGCAAAAAAAAGTTAAAAATAAAAAAACATCATAATTGAAACACAACATCTTAGACGAACATATAAAATGTCTCTAAATAGAAGTAAACAATAAAAGAAATTAAAGTCATATACCTATCAGTAGCAGTGATTCTCCTCATGTAAACAAAGTTTTTACTAATAAACATATCATTTAGAACTTTTCTTCTTCTGAAAAAAAAAATATTCATTACAACTTTAAGTACAACTTAGTGAATAATTATAATCTAATATGCATTAAATTCTTACACTATGTTATGCATAAATGACCAAAAGAAAATGTAGCTCATTTCATTAAAACTTTAAAAATTTTCCTTCTCGTTTCACTTTCAATATTTACCGATTTAACCTCTTTAATAGTCATCACATGATTACCATCACAACCGAATTATCATAAAAAATATGCCCGAAGACTCTCAAAATGTGCTCGAAGACGCCCTAAAAAATGTACTCGAAGGTACCCTCACATTGCACACGAAGATAAACCTTTACCATTTTCTTTAACATGCATGAGTACATTGCATATTGCATTCCCTGTCAATACTATCTGAGAGTAATCCTGTATAACCTAAACATTTAAATTTCATTTCATTTCATTAAAATACATCATTTTAAAGACATTAAGCATTATTTTTCCCTTTTCCCTTTCATTTCCTTTCATTCTTAAGCTATAACATGCATACAAACATAATAGTCTAAAGCATTAAAGAAATTCTTTATTTAATAAACTTTAAATTTAATATATATAAGAAAATAATTACTCACCTTGCTTAGCTTGCTTCCCAGTGTTTCAACCCTATCTTTTAAAATTACGTCTTTTTTCTCAAATCCAAGGGATTAGTTGACCTTCTTCCTCACTTCCTTATAGACTTTCAGATCGATCTCTTCCCTTTCCCACTCGCTTCACAACTTCCTCTCTTTCAAAGCAAAACTCTCTATATTAAAGTCCTGATTAAATTGACATTGCATTTATACGCTCACAAACACCCACAAATTTATTAAATAGCTTAAAAAAAACACTAACATACTATGAAATCCTTTGATTGTCTACAATTCTTCCCTTTCCCTCACCTGCATTTCGCGTCACCTCATTACATAAATTTTCATTAATTTATTAGTTTTTTTCAATCCTGGTATTGCATATAATTAAACTTAAACATTAAATAATACACGCGCGCGCGCACGCACACACACACACACCCACCCACCCTACTTTTTTGGTCTCGACTCGACCTGCAACACTCGTCGTCTCCTTGCAGAAGGTGCTCGACATCGAAGGTTTCTTCCTCCAATCTCTCCACTTGAGCACTGTGCTACATCATGGCATCGAATGTTTCTTCCTCCAATCTCTTCACACGAATACTGTCAAATGGATCAGCTTGGAAACTCAGTAAAGTTACACATGTTCCATATTTAAAGAGAAATTTGATCTGAGTTAACTAGTTTGCAATATCAGAATACATGACTACTTTCTCAAGTGATTCATAGGGCAATGGTGGTAGCTCAGGGCAACATTGAAATCATTCTTTACATGATCAATGAGATGATTGAATCCATTAATGTACCGAGAACGAAGATTGATGCAGGGATTTGGCACCGCATGCTTAGCCATATGAGGGAGAAAACAAGATGTTCCTACTTTCTAAAAACAAGATATAGGATTAAAGTCTACATAATTAGATTTTTGTGAAAATGTATTTATGACTTGCAAAAAAAATTACTTTCTCCAAAAGTGGGTCAAAAGTAGTCCAAAAAGTTGGAGTTAGTGCACAGTGATGCATGTGGTCCTAATCCAATTAAGTCTATTGAAGTTTCTAACTACTTTGTCACTTTCATTTATCATCATGCCAAAAATATATGAATATATTTTTAAAAGCATAACTTTGATGAATTTAAGAAGAAAAAGATCATGATTAAAAATGACACAGACTTGAGGTTGAAGTGCCTCAAATCAGATAATCGGGGTGAGTATTGTGACTAGAAGTTCAGAAGTTATTGTGCTTCAGAAAAAATCAGACATAAGTCACTATTTCAAGGACACCACAACAAAATGGTGTGGCTAAGTGCATGAATAAAATCATCACATAGTATGTCAGGAGTATGAGGTTGCATGCAGGCTTGCCAAAGCAGTTTTGCGCAAAAGTAGTTAATAATATAGTTTATTTGATCAATCACGGTCCATAAGTACCATTGAATGAAGGCCTGCATGAAGAGGCGTGGAGTGACAAGAAGACAAATCTATCTCACCCGAGAATATTTAGGTGTTTAGCATATATTCATGTTGATGCAGGATTCAAGTACACCTTCATGGGCAAGGCTCAGATGAATTTAGGTAAAAATTTTGGGATTATCAGAAACAAAAGTTTGTCAGGAGCAGAGATGTGACTTTTAATGAAATGAAAATATAAAAGGATAGGAGCGGAACTCAAGATTGTCCATTATTTACTTTTGAAGAGTCCTCCAAATATGTTGAGCTATTATACACTAGTGATCAAGAAGAAGAGGAAAGGAGAGGTGCTCAATATAATGAAGCACATGAAGTTCCACGGTCACCTTCTGCTGAAGTCAAGAGGATGAGTACAGTCTTACGACTGATAAAGGGTATTCTCCTTCTTTGTAGTATCTTTTACTAACTAATAGTAGTGAATCAGAGTATTATGAAGAAGACACTCAAGTTAAAAACTCAAAAGAGAGACTTTACCATGGATGGCGAGATCTAGTCACTGAGGTCAAATCAAACTTGTGATTTGACAAAATTACCAAATGTCAAGAAAGCACTACACAACAAGTAAATTTACAGGCTGAAAAAAGAGTTAAATGGTAACAGAAGCTACAAGGCAAGGTTTATTATGAAAGGGTTTCAATAGAAAAAAAGAGTGGACTAATTAGAAAATTCTCCTGTAATAAAGATGACAACTATCAGAATTGTGTTGAGCTCGATAGCAAAAAGAGAGATCTGCATCTAAAGTAGATGAATATAAAGACAGTCTTCTTATATGGTGAGTTAGAAGAGGAAATGAAGTTACAGGTAAAGAAGACATAATCTGCAGATTAAAGAAGAGTATTTATGATTTGATGCAGACCCAAGCCAATTATACAAGAGATTTGACATATTTTTATCAAACAGTGGATATATGAAGTGTCAAAAAGACCACTGTTGCTTCATCAAATATTTTGATAATTGTTATATTGTGCTTCTATTATATGTAGATGACATGCTGATTGTAAGAGTAGATATGAAAAATATCAGTTTTGAAGGAGCAATTATCAAGGTAGTTTAATAAGAAGGATTTATGTTCAACCAAGAAATTCGTTGGCATGAGAATCAACAGGGACAAGAGTTCAGGTACTTTAAAATTTTCTTAGGCAGAATATGTTTAGAAAGTCCTACAAAAGTTCAACATGAGTAAGGCAAAACTAATTTGCACCTCCTTAGATAGTCACTTCAATTTATCTAAGGAACTCTCGTCTAAGTTTGAAGCACAACAAGCAAAGATAAAAGAACCTCCTATGCTTTAGTTGTTGGAATTGTGATGTATGTAATGATACGTACAAGATAAGTTATACATGCAGGCAGAATACGTTGAGAAAGTCCTACAAAGAATGAACATAAGTGAGGAAAAACTAATTTGCATCTCTTTAGGTAGTCACGTCAAGCTATCTAAGGAATTATTACCTAAGTCTGAAGCAGAGCAAGCAAAATGAAAAGAACCTCCTATGCTTCAACTATTGAAATTTTGATGCATGTCATGATATATACAAGACAAGATATTGCACTTGCAGCGGGAGTGATCAGTAGTTATATGAGAAATCCAGGAAAGTATTATTGGGAAGTGGTAAAGTTGATTCTCAAAAATTTGAGAGGAACGACCAACAATGCACTTTATTTCAGAGATGTAGAGATTAATGTACAAGAATATGTAGATTCAGATATAGCAGGAGATATTGATGATAGAAGAAGTACAATAGAATATATCTTCATTTTGAGGAACATAATAATGAGTGGTACCGGGTACTAGGGTTGGTAAGGGGATGATTTGGTTGCAGTTTTATGTCAGAACTAGGCAAGGAACAAAAGATTGAAAAGCTTCATAGTAACAATATGAGTATTATTCATCTAGCTAAGAATGTCGTTTTCCATGTCATGACGTAGCACATTCAGTTGGGGTATCACTTCATTCGTTCTCTCCTAGAATATGGTCAGTTATCTTTGGAGAAGATACATGCATCTCAGAATCCTCCAAGATATATTGAATAAGATAGTTAAAATTGAAACATTGAAGCTCTGTTTGATTTCAATTGGAGTTTAGGAAGATTGTGACAAGTAAGCACATTACAGTACATAGCTATGAACATGAAGGAGAGGTGATTTCAATCAATCTAAAAGTGGGAGATTATTATTATGTGGAGTCTGATTGTGTTGTTCAAAGTTCTCTCAAAGTTTTGGAACAGCACTGGAAGGGGCTCAAGAGAAGCACTAGAAGGGGCTCAAGAGAAGCACTGGATAGGACTCAAAAGGTTGGTGTTGGGCACTCCAACACCCATAGGGATGCTCTAGCATCTGGTACCGGGTACCCCAATGCCAATGGGTGCCTAGGCGTTCGACCAAATGCTACGGGACTCAACCATGTGGAAAGGCGGCACCCAAGAGGGGTGCAGCAGCGCCCGAGAACACATTTTCAGCATTCCAGAGAAAGAACGTCCGAAAACTCAACGCTTGGGACAGACGATCCAACAATAGAAATTGTTCGAGCAGTTTAGGCATTTAAGTCCTCAATGCCAAATTTGGAGGACGCTCTCGACAACATGCGAGCAAAGTAGCGTGAAGAGGTGTATGCGAGTTGTGAGTGCATTTCTACAATTTCTCTCTTGTGATCGAGAAAGAAAGAGCATTCGTGAGTTCTAGGATTATATAGAGGATTTGAGTGTAATTTAATCTGTAAATTTCTTCTCATTTCCTATTACCTTTTTTGTGTGGCGTAATTCTGTGATTTTTCACTAAATTTTTTTTTTAAATTAACTTTGTGTTGATTTCTGGGATTTCTGGGATTTTTGGGATTTCTTGTGTGTGTGCTTCTATTCAATTTGTTTGTTCTAAATCTCTCGAATCTGTATTTGTTTGCAAGTTCTGAGAAGCGTAAATCCACATCCCACTCGGAAGAATTTAGATCTTATTGAACTAATTCAATGGAGAATTTCAAACCATTTGGAACCAACTTTACTCGTTACTTTGAAATTAGGATTTTAGACACTTAAAACCTCAAAAACTTGCAATTTTGTTGACTGAAACATAGGATTAAAGAGCTAGTAATTAAACTTCTTTGAAAGAAAACTCATTCATTGTGGAATCGAAAAGCCGAACACATAGTCTGCACATAGCTTGGTTGACACATATATTTGCGCAATTAATATGTGCATCACTACACTATGTATCAAGTATATATTGAAACCTGAAAAATTCTTGATGTTAGAGAAGGGCATGCATTTTTGTAGGCTATAGTCATCCAAATATTATTTCTCATTTAAAATACTTTGAAAGAGCCATGTAGGGCTTGAAAACGAGTCGAGTCGAGCTCGGCCACTCTCGGCTTGAGCTTGATTAATTTTATAGAGTTCAAGCTCGAGCTCAAGCGAGTTCAAGCAGGCATGTTTAATAAAAAAGAGAGAAAATAATATTAATTTAAGCTACCTTTATAATAAGATAACAAATAGAATGAGCAATTAAGAGATAAATAATAAAAAATCACCTAATATACAATACAAAATATTATATTTTTAACATTTTTAATACCTTAAAGATAAAGTACTAAAATTTTATATGTTTTGTTCAAATTTTAAATTAATACTTTTTTAAACAAGCCGGCTCACGTGCTAACGAGTCGAGACGAGGCTGGCTTGTTAGCTTATCGAGCTCAGTTCACGAGCCCCTTCTCGAGCCGAGTTTGAGCCGACTCAAGAGTTAGCTTGACTCACACCTCTAGAGCAATGTAGTATGAGAAACCAACTATATACTCTTCTTATCATCCAAAGTAGAGCATGAATCTTCCCTAGCACACATCAAAATATTATAACTACAATCACTACTGTTTTTCGAGTAAGATTAACAGTTAAAAAAAGTCATCTTTTTCATTAATATTGCTTTTATCTCTCATATCAAGTTTTTCCCTAGATCTCTTTGTTCGAAGCTTGTCAGACTCATCACTTTCGATGTCAAACATGTCGTTTGAGTCTAAAGTTTTTATAACAGCTTCTGCATCGCCATCAATCTTTCTTTATTGAAAATTATAGATTTTCCTAGAACCAATGCAAAATTTAGAATAATATATCAGAATAAGTTGCTAATTTAGAAATATTAATGAAAGAAAAGTTTCAGAAAACTCTCAATATGTTGAGCTTTCAAGGTTTTTGCTTTTTATAAAGCTATTTATATTTTTAGTTTCACTTAAAAATATTGATAACTTTTGTTTCATAAAATTATGAAGGAACGGGGACAAATAAAATTATTGTAGTTAGCACATTTTTTCAATAAACACGCACCATAAAAAATATTACTGGATTGTGCATTTCTTAACTAAAATCTTTTAAAAAATAAGTACTAATTTAACTGAACTGTCAATTATATGATATGCATCAAATGTACAGAAAATATCTATTCTCAAACATTAAATCTTTACAAAAATTTGGACTGAATGGAGGGCATATATTATATTAGCGCATATAAATAAATTTTGCTTTCATATTCTAATACATTAATTTAAATAAAAAAAGTACATAAAATGTACAAAAATAATCACTAAATTTATTCAATCTAGATACACACATAAAAATTTAATCCAAAAAATATTACAAGAGGTATTAAAGCCAACTTAACAATAGAGAACATTAATATATGCAAAGATCCTAGCAAAGCAATAATATTTAAAAAGGTGATCAAAGAAACATCTTGTACTTGAATTCCAATATTATTGGCATGTCGACCAAGTGCATAAAAAATATTTTTGTTGCTACTAAAATTACTTATTTTAAGTCATCAAACTTATTGAAAATACTAGAAACAAAGAAGTTATTTATAAGAACTGTAACAAAAAAAAAAATTACAGATCACTTGAATTTATTAATTATAGCAATAACCTTCAAGTCTCTAGTGAGAAAATTTTCTTAGCTTCAACTAGTCATTCCAATCCTTTTGAGATCATAAAAGTTTTTTTGATCTTTTGCCACAAAACCTGAATATTTCAAATGGAAAAAATTAATCTCAATTCACTTATGCCATAAAAAAAAGATAAGCTCGAATATAAAGCATTACCACCATTTAACATCGTAGCAAATCCAAAAACTTATGTATTTCATACTCATTCCTACATCCCCTTTTTTAAGCTAATTAATGAAACATAAAATTTATTAAAAGAAAGCATTTGAAAATACAAACTAAGAAAAAAGAGAAGGTTGTTTTGTCACTAGTGAATTTTTTGATGAAATTATATTTTTTAAATTCTTTCTTTTAATGAAATTATATTTTTCGTTAATTAACTTAAAAAAAAAGATGCTGAAATGAGTACATATTACAAAATATCTTGGTTTTGTGACAAAATCAAAGGATGATAATACTTTATATTCAAGCTTATAGGTTTTTTTCTCTTTTTTTTCTTTTTGTAGCATAACAAAATTGAAATTAGTTCTTTCATTTTGAATCTGTAGATTTTGCAATGAAAGACCAAAAAAACTTCTATGACCAAAGAAAAAAAAAATGAAAGAGTTACTTTAAGTTAAGAAAGCTAACTCCCATTAGGCTTTAAGTTATTGCTATAGTTAATAAATTAAAGTTATTGTTAATTATTACTTTTTGTCATAGTTTATATCAATAACATTCGTATTCAAGCATTTTCAATAAAGTTGATAGCTTTAAAAATTAATTTTAGTAGCAATTAGAATAAATTTTGATGTAGGTAGCTGACATATCAATAATTTGAAATTTAGATACAATATGTTTTTTATCACCTTTTTAGATATTATTATTTTGTTGGAATTATGATATATATTGATTTTCTGTAATGTCAAATGGGCTTTAGAACCTTATAATATTTTTTGTATTGGATTTTTATTTATGTGTCTAAATTGGATAAATTTAATGACTATTTTTCTAAATAAGTCTTCTTACTTTTTCTCCACTTTTTTGTTTGAATTAATGTGTTAGAATGTGAAAACAAAATTTATTTTATGTATTATAGTTAATCCAGATTTCTATGAAAATTTACTGTCTGAGAATAGACATTTTATATGTTTTTGATGCATATTATATATTTGATAGTTTAGTTAAATTAATACTTGTTCTATTAAAGATTAAAGTTAAAAAATGCATAATCCACAGGTGTTGTTAAGGTGTGTGCTATTAGAAAATATTTTAACTAAAATGATTTTATTTGTCCTATTTGCTTCATAGTTTTATGAAACAAAAGTTATCAATATTTTTAGATAAAACAAAACTATATAAATAGCTTTATCAAAAAAACAAAAAAGCTTGAACGTTTTAGCATACCCAAGTTTTTTGTTATTTTTCTTTCATAATGCTTTGATTAATATTTATGAATTAGCAAGTTATTCTAATATATTGTGTTTGTTTTACATATGCTCCACAAAAAAAAATCATAATTTTTAACAAAGAGAGAGTAACGGCAATGCGAAAGCTGATATTGATACTTCTAACTCAGAGGGCATGCTTGACTTTGAAAGTGATGAGTAGGAAGTTTCTAAAAGAGAGAAGATATAGGAAGAAATTTGATATTGGAGATAAAAACACTATTACTAAAAAATATGGTCATTTTGTTGCTCTTATTCGAAATACTCAACATATTGTGAGTTTTATGTAACTTTTCTTTCATGATCCTCTGATAAATATTTTTGAATTAGCAACTTATTCTGATATATTGTTCTTGATTTTGCACATTTTCTACAAAAACTCATATTTTTTAATCGTGAAGAGAGTGACGGCCATCTGGAAGCAGATATGGATACTTCGAACTAGGAGGACAAGTTTCATATTGAAAGTCATGATCTGAGAAGCCTCTAACAAAGAGAAGTCTAGGAAGAAATTTGATATAGGAGATAAAAACATTGTTACTAAAAAAGATAGTCATTTAGTTGCTCTTACTCAAAATACTCATCTTGTAAAACTAAGAAGTGCAAAAGTCAACTTGTCAGTAGATCATAGAATAACGATTGTAGCTGCAAAATTTTGATGTGTGTTAATAGGGAAGATTCATGCTCTATTTCGGATGATAAGAAAAGCATGGAGTTAGTTCCTCATGAAAAGTTGCTCCTTCAAAGTGCTTTAAGTGAGAATTATCATATGGATGACTGCAGCCTATAAAAACGCAAGCCCTCATCTAACATTCAGAATTTCAAGTTTTTATATACACCCTTTAATTTTGTTAATTTTTTTTTCTTATTTTTATTTTTTTTATTATAGTTCTTACACAAATAAAATGTTTTTATAAATAAAAAGATTTACATACATACTCCCTAATATCTATTTATTTATATATCTAACAAATAAATTTCAATTTTTACATAAATATATGCCACTTTACCTATGCATGAAAAGGTGTATTTCACTTTTTAAAAGTTAAAATAGTGATATTTTTTATGTGATATAAAATATTTGGGAGGTATAAATGTAGGTAGAGTTTAGGTGTTAAATGTGTAAATACATAGGAATTGTTTGTTATGTATGTGGGAGTGGTCTCTTTAGGAGTATGTGGGACCGAATTTTGTAAAGTGGGTTTTGTTGTGAAGACTTATCGAGCTTGCTGCTAAATCTTTTTATCATCCCGTTAACCCCATTATCAGCTTGAAGTAGTAAGTTTTTCATGCAACTTCCAATAGCGACCATTGATATGTGTTGCTTCTTACTGATAGGTGCACCAAAGATAATCTCAACGGTCATTTTGGGATGTCCCTTCTGTTTTATGTTGGTTAGTATTTTGTTGTGCAACCATGACAGATCCTTCAGTTGCCACTTGAACAAGCATCATACCTCTTCGACTCTTCAACCCAAATCAAGGCAATAACCTCATTTAGTGAACGGACGTTTTTCTTGCCAAGAATTTGAATCCGAACTTGATCAAATTATGCATTCAGACTAGCTAAAAAAATCATAAACTTAATTTTTCTCAATAAATTTCAATAGTATCATGGCATCTCCAGGACACTTTGTGTCAAGAATCCTATAATGATCGAGTTCTTGCCACATATTTTGCAACAACTTCAGATATTTTGTTACTATTTTGCTGCCCTATTTTGCATCAATAATCTTTACTTTAACTTCATACACACGAGCAACATCTTTGACCTTCAAATATGTTTGGTGAACTGCAAAACTAACAAAAAACTACTAATTCAAGCATAATGCCTCTTCAACTCTCCTCCGCCCATATCACTGATTTCTGGCGTCATTTGAACCACATAACCAAGATAATCATGGAGTTGTCTTCATTCCAAATAACAAAATTCATATCACTCTGTTTCGATCCTAATGCCCAAAAGATGTCAATTTTTTCCTTTTTCTTTTAGATAACTACAAACTAGTTGAAATTTTTTCATGTAGTTTTAACCATTGAGACTTTAAGAGTTGTGTGTATTTTGCAGTTCACCAGAAGGAAGATGGGTTTTTTGCACACTTTCGTCAAATTGAAAAGTGTTGTTTGTTTCAACAATCTCAGCCATTGCAAATTAATGAAAAAATACCAACTGTAAGGCTGGCACAACACGGAAAAAAAAAAGAAAAAGAATATCGATAATGAAGGCCAATAATAAGTCGACAATGAAGGCCGATAAAGAACAGACGTAAATTTGGCAACGGAGGCCTAAAATAAAATCTCAAGGCATGAAAACCTAGGGGCCTAGGGCTCTGACACTATGACCAAAAAACATAAAATTAAATTCAGACTTATCTTTCTTTAAGCACACTAACTAATATATATATACAATGTACAATGAATATAGATATATAATAATAATAATAATAATAATAGTAATAAAACTTAAATAATATATTCCTAAGTTAGATCCATAGATCGAGGGATTTATTCTATATCTAAACTGGATCCCTATATCAAAAGAATTACTCTTCCTAAATTGGACTCTCATATCAAAGGACTGATTGTATTCCTAATTAAAAATTTCCTAAAATATGTCTGCTTTCCAATACTAACACCTAAGATTTAATATTTACATCTATAACACTTATATATGGTAAACCTATGCATGGAAATGTGTATTTCACTTTTAAAAAGATAATAATAGTAGTATTTTTTATGTAATAATAAAGATTTGAATGGTGTGCATGTAAAAATCAAAGTTTAGGTGTTAGATATGTAAATATATAAAAATTGTGTGATCTGTATGTAAATGCCCCTTTTAAAAATCAATTCAAGTTCCACAAAGTTTAAGAAAAGTTAGCAGAACCTGCCCAATCAGAAATAAAAAGAAGCAAAATGTTGAAACATAAGATAACATGCTCTTTAACATGGAGATGCTCAAGGTTCATGATATTGATGTTGTGCGTGCAACAATGATATNTCAAAAGGCTGGTGTTGGGCACTCCAACACCCATAGGGGTGCTCTAGCATCTGGTACCGGGTACCCCAATGCCAATGGGTGCCTAGGTGTCCGGCCAAATGCTACGGGACTCAACCATGTGGAAAGGCGGCACCCAAGAGNTCAAAAGGCTGGTGTTGGGCACTCCAACACCCATAGGGGTGCTCTAGCATCTGGTACCGGGTACCCCAATGCAAATGGGTGCCTAGGCGTCCGGCCAAATGCTACGGGACTCAACCATGTGGAAAGGCGGCACCCAAGAAGGGTGCAGCAGCGCCCAGGAACACATTTTCAGCATTCCAGAAAAAGAACGTCTGAAAACTCAACGCTTGGGACTGACGATCCAACAATAGAAATAGTTCGAGCAGTTTAGGCATTTAAGTCCTCAATGCCAAATTTGGAGGACGCTCTCGACAACATGCGAGCGAAGTAGCGTGAAGCGGTGTATGCGAGTTGTGAGTGCATTTCTACAATTTCTCTCGTGCGATCGAGAAAGAAAGAGCATTCGTGAGTTCTACTATTAATAATAATAATAATAATAGTNACAATTTCTCTCGTGCGATCGAGAAAGAAAGAGCATTCGTGAGTTCTACTATTAATAATAATAATAATAATAATAGGAATAAAACTTAAATAATATATTCCTAAATTAGATCTATAGATCGAGGGATTTATTCTATTTCTAAACTGGATCCCAATATCAAAGCAATTACTCTATTCCTAAATTGGACTCTCATATCAAAGGACTGATTGTATTCCTAATAAAAAATTTCCTAAAATATGTCTGCTTTCCAATACTAACACTTAAGATTTAATATTTACATCTATAACATTTATATATGGTAAACCTATGCCTGGAAATGTGTATTTCACTTTTAAAAAGATAATAATAGTAGTATTTTTGATGTAATAATAAAANCTCATATCAAAGGACTGATTGTATTCCTAATAAAAAATTTCCTAAAATATGTCTGCTTTCCAATACTAACACCTAAGATTTAATTTTTACATCTATAACACTTATATATGGTAAACCTATGCATGGAAATGTGTATTTCACTTTTAAAAAGATAACAATAGTAGTATTTTTGATGTAATAATAAAAATTTGAATGGCGTGCATGTAAAAATCAAAGTTTAGGTGTTAGATATGTAAATATATAAAAATTGTGTGATCTGTATGTAAATGCCCCTTTTAAAAATCAATTCAAGTTCCACAAAGTTTAAGAAAAGTAAGCAGAACCTGCCCAATCAGAAATAAAAAGAAGCAAAATGTTGAAACATAAGACAACATGCTCTTAACATGGAGATGCTCAAGATTCGTGATATTGATGTTGTGCGTGCAACAATGATACAGACTTCTAGAGAAATGAAAGTTTAAGTTTTTAACAGAAAAATTCATCCAAAAACAATATTAGATCTGTGCAGAAGAATTTACAAATGAACCTTCATTGTCTTTCTTCGTTTTCCTCAAGAAAGCANTATTAGATCTGTGCAGAAGAATTTACAAATGAACCTTCATTGTCTTTCTTCGTTTTCCTCAAGAAAGCACCCCAATAAGCCAAATGACCCACAACACTTGCAACATCAACCATGTGGCCACTTCAAGTGAGATACCCACTCACAAGATGTTTTAATTAACTCACTTCAGTTTGTTAGCTTTGCAGATTTCGTGATTTCCAACAAAATCCTTGCACNCATCAACCATGTGGCCACTTCAAGTGAGATACCCACTCACAAGATGTTTTAATTAACTCACTTCAGTTTGTTTGATTTGCAGATTTCGTGATTTCCAACAAAATCCTTGCAGNCATCATGAGATCCCTGTAAAACCCAAAGGTGCTGTTGGTTCTATTTTTATTAACTTTGAAGCAGCCCTTTGTTCACCCTATGAAATAATTTAAGTCCCACTTCTACAATCAAGACGTCAAGGTACCCGTTTGTTAGAAAAAATTGACAGAGAGGCAACCAGNCATCATGAGATCCCTGTAAAACCCAAAGGTGCTGTTGGTTCTATTTTTATTAACTTTGAAGCAGCCCTTTGTCACCCTATGAAATAATTTAAGTCCCACTTCTACAATCAAGACGTCAAGTTACCCGTTTGTTAGAAAAAATTGACAGAGAGGCAACCAACTTCAACGTTCCACCCACTGATGCAAAAGGCTCAACTTGGTTGCATAGGATTTTGTGTAGGTGATTTTTTCAAAGTTTCTACATAATTGCTTAGATCAAATGTCGTCCACGACAAAAATGTGTTAGTGACATGCAGGCAGGCTATGAAATGACAGTGAACCCTCTTTTTGGCAAGGGTGCATAAGAAATTACGTTAAAAAAAAATTAATGAATTAGCTAGAGAATGTGATTGGAGAAAATTTGTTTTCTCATTTTAACAAGTAGCTCATGTCATAAAGCACTCAAGTAAATTCCATGAAGACTAAGCAATAAAGGTTTTAAGTCATTGTGGGAAGTTTGGTTAATGATTTATTTAGGAAAGAAGCATCTTTGGCCATAGAGATAGCGTGAACTCACAAATTCAAAGGCGACTTTGTGCTGTTATTCGCAAAAAAAATAAAATTGCCCTTAGGCTAGGCACCAACGTAACAACAACTTCAAGTCTTTTTATTCATTGATAAATTTTCAACCAAAAGTTTNTCATTGTGGGAAGTTTGGTTAATGATTTATTTAGGAAAGAAGCATCTTTGGCCATAGAGATAGCGTGAACTCGCAAATTCAAAGGCGACTTTAAGTGTTGTTATTCGCAAAAAAGATAAAATTGGTCTTAGGCTAGGCACCAACGTAACAACAGCTTCAAGTCTTTTTATTCATTGATAAATTTTCAACCAAAAGTTCTCAAGTAAGAAGTTTTGCAAAAAGGAGAGTAAATAAAGAGCAAGAAAATTGTTGAGTTGGAAAAATTGCTAAATGAGACAAAAGCCGAGAAGGCTAAGCTGTCATCACAACCTTCCAAAATTTTTATAATAAATGAGTTAAACCACTCTAAGGAGTACTCCAAACAAGGTAAGACAAAGTACAAAGATGAAATAATACATTGCTTGAACAAAATAAGTAAACTTGACCAGATTAACTTGGTATAATGAGATCTTAGTTTCCTCTTTCATAATACACAAACTATTCAGATGGCAACGCTTTTGATATTGGCAACAGCAAAGATCAATAACTAATTGAGATAATTTTGTAATTTTCTTATTTCTTCTCTTTTTCTATAACATCTAGACTTGTAAATGGAAGTAAATGAAATTATAAATATTGGAATTTGTCTCTAAAATACTGGCTTCTTTAGCAGAAGTACTATTTAAAATAAAAAATTTTAATGATTGAAGATAAAATATGTCTACTAGAATGAGTCCAATTGTTAATAGTCATTTAAAGTCTCACTTAGCCATCTCATTCTTAGCAAATCTTAAAAAAACAAATTGGCACCAAGTATAGGTGGATCTCACCTTATGCTAGAGCATTCGACTTTGTAAAGGAAACCAACATGTATGATCTGCCACTAGTGTCGACCTCTTTCCCAATCACTATAAACCTTATCACAAAAGGGAAGCTAGATTATAAAGCATGACTTTTTATACCTAAGATTATTAGAATTTTGTCTGGTGCGTGATTAAGTATCTTTAAGAAGTTCAAGTAACAAAAAAGCATTTACAAGAAAATTAAGCATAATAAAGGATAAAATATTCTACAATAATTTAGGTAGGTTGCTCTTTTAAAAGTGGCAAGTAAAAATAATTTGATGACACCTTACTTATCAATGACTTAATTGAGAATATTGATAGCCCAAGGGTAATATGATAAAGTTGATATTGTATATCAATTTTATCANCTAGGCCAAACCAAGTTCCTGTGATGAGGTAACACAGGCGCGTTTGAGGTCGATCAAAAGTTTCATTTTACGCGAGATTGCTCAGAAATTTCAATTTCATAGCAGCACTACTAATCAAATTTCTCAAGACATATAAGATTTCATGGTCAAACCAGGCACATGCTAGTTTTGATGCACTAAAGTAGTAGGGTAAAATCTTTTTTATAGGAATTGGAGTTGTACTAAGTGAAGGTAGATACCACGTCACCTTCTTTAATGAAAAACTGATGATTTAAAGAAAAATATTTCTCTTATGAAAAGGAGTTCTATGTCATTGTGAGAACCCTCAACCAGTAGAGTTAATATCAGCCATCGGAGTTAATATCAACCATTAGAGTTAATATCAGTTGGTGAAAGAGTTCACTTTTTACACTGATCATGAAATTTTGAGGTTATTGAATAGATAAAATAGACAAAAGAGTTGACATGCTTCCTTGGTAGAGTTCCTTTCTTTCTTTTCATTTTGCACTTATACGAAAAAAAGGGAGCCTAAATAAGATAACTGATTTGAGCCACCGCCATTTGTTGATCATTACGATAAAGTTGAATGTAGTTGGTTTTAAGGTGATAGAGAATCTTTATGCCGCTGATAAAAACTTTTAGGAGTGTGCTCCTTTTTAGAAGAAACTATACGATCAATATCACTGATCTGATGTTATCTGTTCTTGTAGAACAAGTTACACACCTCAAAAGGAAAAAAACTCATTTTTTAGCGAATAAAAACTTCTTTTGGTCTAGGCTGACACTAGATGTAGAGAGATATGTGAGACAAAGCAAGGTGCCTAATATAATCAAAACTTAAGGGTGAAATACAGATCTATATGCACTACTTCCTATTCCAAAATTATCATGGGTGGACGTGAGCATGAACTTTGATGTAAGCCTAGCCCACAACAAAACGGTGACTCTGCTATGGTGGTATTTGATCGTTTCACCATGATTACACACTTTGCACCATGTCACAAGGTAATAGATATTTCACAAATTGTCGATATATATTTTAAAGAGCAAGCTCATCTGCCTAGTGTGCCTAGGACCTAAGACCATCACTTCAAATACAAATGTAAAATTTATGAGTCATTTTTTGAGGACCTTAGGAGATAGGCTAAGGATATAGGTTCAACTCAGTTTAGCAAGTGGTGGTAAATCATATTTGGGTACCCTTCTCAAGATCTTATAGGCAAGCATATAAAGTAGTGAGGTTTAACTCTTCCTCATATTGAGTTTTCCTACAACCGGTCCACTAGCCAGACAACAGATATAGCTCTTTTGAGATAGTTTATGGGTAAAATTCTCTCACACCTTTAGAGTTGACGCCTATCATCCAACTATTGAACCTGGTACTAATGCAGAGATCAAAGTAAAAAAAATTTAGACTTTACATGAGCAAATGAAGAAAAAAATCTCCAAGCAGAATACCAAGTACGAAAACTAAGCTAATAAGTCTACAAAGACTATGAGTTTCAAGGAATTTGATTTGATGTGAATCAATTGAAAGGAGAGATTTATTGCAAATTAATTAGGAAAACTCAAACCTAGAGTTGATGGTCCATATTCAAATATATCAAACGAATCAATGATAATGCTTACAACACTGACTTTCCATATGATTATAACATTTTTTTCACATCAAATATTATTGACTTTTAACGGTGTTATGCGGATCCAAATGTTGTCAATGATGAAAGTGAAGCTCCTCTAACCTGGGAAGGACGCCATGGGCATGTTTGAGGTTGAACATAGGGACACGTCCTTGGCTAGTTTGAACCAAGGCTGATTCAAGTTAATGCCTCCACAATGGACAGGGCATATGTCTTAGGTCTAGGTTGGAATTAAGGTTGTTTGTTTCTTCTTAGATATAAATATTAACTATAGACATGTTATGAGGGCTTTTGTTTTGGTTTATACTATTTTGGAGATTTGTTCTCTATTTTCTCCTTGTTTAAAGCGCTGTAATGTTATTCTTTTAAATGGTGTTTATTATATCTTGATTGATTACATGCGGTGGACCCTTCTTGTTTCCCGTATACATTATTTCCTAAGCTATAGACCCGCGTATACATTCTTTCCTAAGCTATAGGCCCACTTTCTACCCTCTACCACCATTTAAACAGTAGCTGCACGACATTGACCGTTCCAAATCATATTATTTCATGTTCTTCTCCATCCCTATTACTAAAATTTCACCTTTGATCCCTAACCATCATTTGAAACCCTAGACAGGCATCATGAGATCCCTGTAAAACCCAAAGGTGCTGTTGGTTCTATTTTTATTAACTTTGAAGCAGCCCTTTGTCACCCTATGAAATAATTTAAGTCCCACTTCTACAATCAAGACGTCAAGTTACCCGTTTGTTAGAAAAAATTGACAGAGAGGCAACCAACTTCAACGTTCCACCCACTGATGCAAAAGGCTCAACTTGGTTGCATAGGATTTTGTGTAGGTGATTTTTTCAAAGTTTCTACATAATTGCTTAGATCAAATGTCGTCCACGACAAAAATGTGTTAGTGACATGCAGGCAGGCTATGAAATGACAGTGAACCCTCTTTTTGGCAAGGGTGCATAAGAAATTACGTTAAAAAAAAATTAATGAATTAGCTAGAGAATGTGATTGGAGAAAATTTGTTTTCTCATTTTAACAAGTAGCTCATGTCATAAAGCACTCAAGTAAATTCCATGAAGACTAAGCAATAAAGGTTTTAAGTCATTGTGGGAAGTTTGGTTAATGATTTATTTAGGAAAGAAGCATCTTTGGCCATAGAGATAGCGTGAACTCACAAATTCAAAGGCGACTTTGTGCTGTTATTCGCAAAAAAAATAAAATTGCCCTTAGGCTAGGCACCAACGTAACAACAACTTCAAGTCTTTTTATTCATTGATAAATTTTCAACCAAAAGTTTTCAAGTAAGAAGTTTTGCAAAAAGGAGAGTAAATAAAGAGCAAGAAAATTGTTGAGTTGGAAAAATTGCTAAATGAGACAAAAGCCGAGAAGGCTAAGCTGTCATCACAACCTTCCAAAATTTTTATAATAAATGAGTTAAACCACTCTAAGGAGTACTCCAAACAAGGTAAGACAAAGTACAAAGATGAAATAATACATTGCTTGAACAAAATAAGTAAACTTGACCAGATTAACTTGGTATAATGAGATCTTAGTTTCCTCTTTCATAATACACAAACTATTCAGATGGCAACGCTTTTGATATTGGCAACAGCAAAGATCAATAACTAATTGAGATAATTTTGTAATTTTCTTATTTCTTCTCTTTTTCTATAACATCTAGACTTGTAAATGGAAGTAAATGAAATTATAAATATTGGAATTTGTCTCTAAAATACTGGCTTCTTTAGCAGAAGTACTATTTAAAATAAAAAATTTTATTGATTGAAGATAAAATATGTCTACTAGAATGAGTCCAATTGTTAATGGTCATTTAAAGTCTCACTTAGCCATCTCATTCTTAGCAAATCTTAAAAAAACAAATTGGCACCAAGTATAGGTGGATCTCACCTTATGCTAGAGCATTCGACTTTGTAAAGGAAACCAACATGTATGATCTGCCACTAGTGTCGACCTCTTTCCCAATCACTATAAATCTTATCACAAAAGGGAAGCTAGATTATAAAGCATGACTTTTTATACCTAAGATTATTAGAATTTTGTGTGGTGCGTGATTAAGTATCTTTAAGAAGTTCAAGTAACAAAAAAGCATTTACAAGAAAATTAAGCATAATAAAGGATAAAATATTCTACAATAATTTAGGTAGGTTGCTCTTTTAAAAGTGGCAAGTAAAAATAATTTGATGACACCTTACTTATCAATGACTTAATTGAGAATATTGATAGCCCAAGGGTAATATGATAAAGTTGATATTGTATATCTATTTTATCATTTTTTTTTTGTTTTTCCTAGCTGAGTCTCATGCTTCAAGTGTTAGAGCAACTTGTTTTGTCAAGTGTAGATTGTCCAAGGACCTTAGCACGGTTGCAAATCAGTTGAGCGTTTGAAAAACTACTCGTAACTCGGCTCGATAAGAGCTCGTTCATGTTCGTTTGATTAACTAATTGAACAAGTTCAAACACTTTTTTAAATGCTCGATTGCTAAATGAGCAAGCTTGAAAATCTCCTTGTTCCATTCATTTATTTTTGCAAACAATATTATTTAATGTTCACAAACAAGCTTGCAGTTTCATTTAAAGTCCAAAAATAAAATCGATTTAATATTTATGAATGCAAATAGTTAAAACTTAATTTAAACTTGTAAATAAGCTCAATTAAAGCTTAATTTAAAACTCATATTAAATTAAATTAAATTTTAATTTGCAAAACATAAAATAAGATAGAAACTTATTTTTTAGGGGAAGTTTGGAATCATTTTTTATGTTTCATTTTTATTTTATTTTGTTTATGTTTTGATTTAGAACAAAATATGTTTAGTTGTTTTTAAAAAATACTCTAAATATTTAAAAGTTCTTTTGACTAAAAGCAAAAAATAAACTAAACAAACATGTTTTTAAAATAAAAGCACAAAGAAAAATAGAAAATAAAAAATAAAAGTGATCCCAAACAAACCCCTAGTTTCTCACTTATTTTACGCATTTATATGTTTATTTTAGTAACTCATTTAATAGCCCATTAATTTAAAAGCATATTTATTTTTTTAAGTTCAACAAGTAACTCATTTATAAGCTCAATCAAGCTCGTTTGACTAAAAAATAAATAGCTTAACCACACTACTCCTTATTTTGTTCAATAAGTTTTATTTAGTTAGAAAAAAAATAGCACGATAGTACTATTTAATTTGCTCAATAAAGGTTATTCGGATAGAAATTAAGTAGCTCAATAATGACTCGATTATCAATATATGAAACGAACAAGAACCCAGCTCAAATATACACTAAACTTGAACTTAAATACAAAGGTCATTTAGAGCTCGAGCTCGAATTTTATAAACAAGCTCAAGACAATCCCAAAAGCTTAATTTGAGCTTGAGCTCGACTTTTATAAACAAGCTCAAGCTTGAACATAGTCCCGCTCGACTCAACCCAGTTCGTTTACAGCCCTAGACCTTAGCTCACTTATAGGGAATAGGCTCACATTTAGTGCTTGCCACAAAATAGTGACCACACCGGTCATTAACTTAAATTAGTCTACCTCTTGATTAACTAATTGAGTATGCATTCAAAATAAATAAATAAATTTCTCAGATTTTGATATAAATCATCTATATCTCAATCTTCTTGACTTGAAACTAAGCCAACTTCAAGTGGAAAAACTGGGTGTTCACTAAGAGATCGAGTCGAACCCATCAACAGCACATCGAGTGTCAAAGAATTGTTTGTTTTTTTTATGATTCACAAGCTCCAAGTTTGTGAATTTTGTATTTTTGGGATTCTCCAATATATCTCCATTATGCATTTTGAACAAGCAAGTTGAACAGTGAATTCCATGCCTCAGGTCTCCAAATATATCAGAAACTGTAGAAGTTTTTTTTGGGCAAGGTCCCAGGATGAATTCTTTGAGTGTCTATTTTACTACAAAATTTTGAATTTACATGACCACAAATTTCTCGTCTGGAGAAAAGAAAATATAATTTTCTTAGAATTTGATTTTATTTTTGTTTGTCTCCGTTACAAGTACAAAATTCTTTTTTGCTTTTTTTTTGGCCTATGCCCATAAAATCAAAATTGATCATCATCAAACACAACGATTGTCATTCCCCAAAACAGTAAGAGAATCATTGGAATTATTTTCACTGTAACGCGGTCATTATTTTCTTCTTGTACATGTGTTTTATCATTGACTAGAATCAGTGAGAAAAATCTTCGACTATTTCTACAAAAATTAGCTCTNAATTGATCATCATCAAACACAACGATTGTCATTCCCCAAAACAGTAAGAGAATCATTGGAATTATTTTCACTTTAACAAGGTCATTATTTTCTTCTTCTACATGTGTTTTATCATTGACTAGATTCAGTGAGAAAAATCTTCGACTATTTCTATNTTGGAAGAAATTGAAAAGGATTCTAGGCCAAACCAAGTTCCTGTGATGAGGTAACACAGGCGCGTTTGAGGTTGATCAAAAGTTTCATTTTACGAGAGATTGCTCAGAAATTTCAATTTCATAGCAGCACTACTAATCAAATTTCTCAAGACATATAAGATTTCATGGTCAAACCTGGCACATGATAGTTTTGATGCACTAAAGTAGTAGGGTAAAACCTTTTTTATAGGAATTGGAGTTGTACTAAGTCAAGGTAGATACCTCATCACCTTCTTTAATGAAAAACTGATGATTTAAAGTAAAATATCTCTTATGAAAAGGAGTTCTATGTCATTGTGAGAGCCCTCAGCCAGTAGAGTTTATATCAGCCATCGGAGTTAATATCAACCATTAGAGTTAATATCAGTTGGTGAAAGAGTTCACTTTACACTGATCATGAAATTTTGAGGTTATTGAATAGATAAAATAGACAAAAGAGTTGACATGCTTCCTTGGTAGAGTTCCTTTCTTTCTTTTCATTTTGCACTTATACGAAAAAAAAGGAGCCTAAATAAGATAACTGATTTGAGCCACCGCCATTTGTTGATCATTATGATACAATTGAATGTAGTTGGTTTTAAGGTGATAGAGAGAATCTTTATGCCACTGATAAAAACTTTTAGGAGTGTGCTCCTTTTTAGAAGAAACTATAGGATCAATATCACTGATCTGATGTTATCTGTTCTTTTAGAACAAGTTACACACCCTCAAAAGGAAAAAACTCATTTTTTAGCGAATAAAAACTTCTTTTGGTCTAGGCTGACACTAGATGTAGAGAGATATGTGAGACAAAGCAAGGTGCCTAATATAATCAAAAGTTAAGGGTGGAATACGGGTCTATATACACTACTTCCTATTCCAAAATTATCATGGGTGGACGTGAGCATGAACTTTGATGTAAGCCTAGCCCACAACAAAACGGTGACTCTGCTATGGTGGTATTTGATCGTTTCACCATGATTACACACTTTGCACCATGTCACAAGGTAATAGATATTTCACAAATTGTTGATATATATTTTAAAGAGCAAGCTCGTCTGCCTAGTGTGCCTAGGACCTAAGACCATCACTTCAAATAGAAATGTAAAATTTATGAGTCATTTTTTTAGGACCTTAGGAGATAGGCTAAGGATATAGGTTCAACTCAGTTTAGCAAGTGGTGGTAAATCATATTTGGGTACCCTTCTCAAGATCTTATAGGCAAGCATATAAAGTAGTGAGGTTTAACTCTTCCTCATATTGAGTTTTCCTACAACCGGTCCACTAGCCAGACAACAGATATAGCTCTTTTGAGATAGTTTATGGGTAAAATTCTCTCACACCTTTAGAGTTGACGCCTATCATCCAACTATTGAACCTGGTACTAATGCAGAGATCAAAGTAAAAAAAATTTAGACTTTACATGAGCAAATGAAGAAAAAAATCTCCAAGCAGAATACCAAGTACGAAAACTAAGCTAATAAGTCTACAAAGAGTACGAGTTTCAAGGAATTTGATTTGATGTGAATCAAGTGAAAGGAGAGATTTATTGCAAATTAATTAGGAAAACTCAAACCTAGAGTTGATGGTCCATATTCAAATATATCAAACGAATCAATGATAATGCTTACAAAACTGACTTTCCATATGATTATAACATTTTTGTCACATCAAATATTATTGATTTTTAACGGTGTTATGCGGATCCAAATGTTGTCAATGATGAAAGTGAAGCTCCTCTAACCTGGGAAGGACGCCATGGGCATGTTTGAGGTTGAACATAGGGACGCGTCCTTGGCTAGTTTGATCCAAGGCTGATTCAAGTTAATGCCTCCACAATGGACAGGGCATATGTCTTAGGTCTAGGTTGGAATTAAGGTTGTTTGTTTCTTCTTAGATATAAATATTAACTATAGACATGTTATGAGGGCTTTTGTTTTGGTTTATACTATTTTGGAGATTTGTTCTCTATTTTCTCCTTGTTTAAAGCGCTGTAATATTATTCTTTTAAATGGTGTTTATTATATCTTGATTGATTACATGCGGTGGACCCTTCTTGTTTCCCGTAAACATTATTTCCTAAGCTATAGACCCACGTATACATTCTTTCCTAAGCTATAGGCCCACTTTCTACCCTCTACCACCATTTAAACAGTAGCTGCACGACATTGAACGTTCCAAATCATATTATTTCATGTTCTTCTCCGTCCTTATTACTAAAATTTCACCTTTGATCCCTAACCATCATTTGAAACCCTAGACACGCATCATGAGATCCCTGTAAAACCCAAAGGTGCTGTTGGTTCTATTTTTATCAACTTTGAAGCAGCCCTTTGTTCACCCTATGAAATAATTTAAGTCCCACTTCTAAAATCATGACGTCAAGATACCCGTTTGTAAGAAAAACTTGACAGAGAGGCAACCAACTTCAACGTTCCACCCACTGATGCAAAAGGAAAGGCTCAACTTGGTTGCATAGGATTTTGTGTAGGTGATTTTTTCAAAGTTTCTACATAATTGCTTAGATCAAATGTCGTCCACGACAAAAATGTGTTAGTGAAATGCAGGCAGGCTATGAAATGACAGTGAACCCTCTTTTTGGCAAGGGTACATAAGAAATTACTTTAAAAAAAAATTAATGAATTAGCTAGAGAATGTGATTAGAGAAAATGTGTTTTCTCATTTTAACAAGTAGGTCATGCCATAAACCACTCAAGTAAATTCCATGAAGACTAAGAAATAAAGGTTTTAAGTCATTGTGGGAAGTTTGGTTAATGATTTATTTAGGAAAGAAGCATCCTTGGCCATAGAGATAGCGTCAACTCGCAAATTCAAAGGCGACTTTAAGTGTTGTTATTCGCAAAAAAGATAAAATTGCCCTTAGCCTAGGCACCAACGTAACAACAACTTCAAGTCTTTTTATTCATTGATGAATTCTCAACCAAAAGTTTTCAAGTAAGAAGCTTTGCAAAAAGGAGAGTAAATAAAGAGCAAGAAAATTGTTGAGTTGGAAAAACTGCTAAATGAGACAAAAGCCGAGAAGGCTAAGCTGTCATCACAACCTTCCAAAATTTTTATAATAAATGAGTTAAACCACTCTAAGGAATACTCCGAACAAGGTAAGACAAAGTACAAAGACGAAATAATACATTGCTTGAACAAAATAAGTAAACTTGACCAGATTAACTTGGTATAATGAGATCTTAGTTTCCTCTTTCATAATGCACAAACTATTCAGATGGCAACACTTTTGATATTGGCAACAACAAAGATCAATGACTAATTGAGATAATTTTGTAATTTTCTTATTCTTTCTCTTTTTCTATAACATCTAGACTTGTATATGGAAGTAAATGAAATTATAAATATTGGAATTTGTCTCTAAAATACTGGCTTCTTTAGCAGAAGTACTATTTAAAATAAAAAATTTTATTGATTGAAGATAAAATATGTCTACTAGAATGAGTCCAATTGTTAATGGTCATTTAAAGTCTCACTTAGCCATCTCATTCTTAGCAAATCTTAAAAAAACAAATTGGCACCAAGTATAGGTGGATCTCACCTTATGCTAGAGCATTCGACTTTGTAAAGGAAACCAACATGTATGATCTGCCACTAGTGTCGACCTCTTTCCCAATCACTATAAATCTTATCACAAAAGGGAAGCTAGATTATAAAGCATGACTTTTTCTACCTAAGATTATTAGAATTTTGTGTGGTGCGTGATTAAGTATCTTTAAGAAGTTCAAGTAACAAAAAGNGTGGATCTCACCTTATGCTAGAGCATTCGACTTTGCAAAGGAAACCAACATGTATGATCTGCCACTAGTGTCAACCTCTTTCGCACTCACTATAAATCTTATCACAAAAGGGAATCTAGATTATACAGCATGACTTTTTATACCTAAGATTATTAGAATTTTGTGTGGTGCGTGATTAAGTATCTTTAAGAATTTCAAGTAACAAAAAAGCATTTACAAGAAAATTAAGCATAATAAAGGATAAAATATTCTACAATAATTTAGGTAGGTTGCTCTTTTAAAAGTGGCAAGTAAAAATAATTTGATGACACCTTACTTATCAATGACTTAATTGAGAATATTGATAGCCCAAGGGTAATATGATAAAGTTGATATTGTATATCTATTTTATCATTTTTTTTTTGTTTTTCCTAGCTGAGTCTCATGCTTCAAGTGTTAGAGCAACTTGTTTTGTCAAGTGTAGATTGTCCAAGGACCTTAGCACGGTTGCAAATCAGTTGAGCGTTTGAAAAACGACACGTAACTCAGCTCGATAAGAGCTCGTTCATGTTTGTTTGATTAACTAATTGAACAAGTTCAAACACTTTTTTAAATGCTCGATTGCTAAATGAGCAAGCTTGAAAATCTCCTTGTTCCATTCATTTATTTTTGCAAACAATATTATTTAATGTTCACAAACAAGCTTGCAGTTTCATTTAAAGTCCAAAAATAAAATCGATTTAATATTTATGAATGCAAATAGTTAAAACTTAATTTAAACTTGTAAATAAGCTCAATTAAAGCTTAATTTAAAACTCATATTAAATTAAATTAAATTTTAATTTGCAAAACATAAAATAAGATAGAAACTTANCATGCTTCAAGTGTTAGAGCAACTTGTTTTGTCAAGTGTAGATTGTCCAAGGACCTTAGCACGGTTGCAAATGAGTTGAGCGTTTGAAAAGCTACTCGTAACTCGGCTCGATAAGAGCTCGTTCATTTTCGTTTGATTAACTAATTGAAAAAGTTCAAACACTTTTTAAAATGCTTGATTGCTAAATGAGCAAGCTTGAAAATCTCCTTGTTCCATTCATTTATGTTTGCAAACAATATTATTTAATGTTCACAAACAAGTTTGTTAAGAAACTCATAAACAGTTTCATTTAATGTCCAAAAATAAAAACGATTTAATATTTATGAATGAAAATAGTTAAAACTTAATTTAAACTTGTAAATAAGCTCAATTAATGCTTAATTTAAAACTCATATTAAATTAAATTTTAATTTGTAAAACATAAAATAAGATAAAAACTTATTTTTTTAGGGGAAGTTTGGAATCATTTTTTATGTTTCATTTTTATTTTATTTTGTTTATGTTTTGATTTAGAAAAAAATATGTTTAGTTGTTTTTAAAAAATACTCTAAATATTTAAAAATTCTTTTGACAAAAAGCAAAAAATAAACTAAACAAACATGTTTTTAAAATAAAAGCACAAAGAAAAATAGAAAATAAAAAATAAAAGTGATCCCAAACAAACCCCTAGTTTCTCACTTATTTTATGCATTTATATGTTTATTTTAGTAACTCATTTAAAAGCCCATTAATTTAAAAGTATATTTATTTTTTAAGTTCAAAAAGTAACTCATTTATAAGCTCAATAAAGCTCGTTTGACTAAAAAATAAATAGCTTAACCACACTACTCATTATTTTGTTCGATAAGTTTTATTTAGTTAGAAAAAAAATAACACGATAGTACTATTTAATTTGCTCAATAAAGGTTATTCGGATAGAAATTAAGTAGCTCAATAATGACTCGATTATCAACATATGAAACGAACAAGAACCCAACTCAAACAGACACTAAACTTGAACATAAATACAAAGGTCATTTAGAGCTCGAGCTCGGCTTGAGCTCGAATTTTATAAATAAGCTCAAGCTTGAACACAACCCCAAAAGCTCTATTTGAGCTTGAGCTCGACTTTTATAAACAAGCTCGCCGCTCGACTCGGCTCAGTTCGTTTACAACCCTAGACCTTAGCTCGCTTATAGGGAATAGGCTCACATTTAGTGCTTGCCACAAAATGGTGACCACACCAGTCATTAACTTAAATTAGTCTACCTCTAAATTAACTAATTGAGTATGCATTCAAAAAAAAATAAATTTCTCAGATTTTGATATAAATCATCTATATCACAATCTTCTTGACTTGAAACTTAGCCAACTTCAAGTGGAAAAACTGGGTGTTCACTAAGAGATCGAGTCGAACCCATCAACAGCACATCGAGTGTCAAAGAATTGTTTGTTTTTTTTATGATTGACAAGTTCCAAGTTTGTGAATTTTGTATTTTTGGGATTCTCCAATATATCTCCATTTTGCATTTTGAACAAGCAAGTTGAATAGTGAATTCCATGCCTCAGGTCTCCAAATATATCAGAAACTGTAGAAGTTTTTTTTAAGGGCAAGGTCCCAGGATGAATTCCTTGAGTGTCTATTTTACTACAAAATTTTGAATTTACATGACCACAAATTTCTCTTGTCTAGAGAAAAGAAAATATAATTTTCTTAGAATTTGATTTTATTTTCGTTTGTCTCAAATACAAGTACAAAATTCTTTTTTGCTTTTTTTTTGGCCTATGCCCATAAAATCAAAATTGATCATCATCAAACACAACGATTGTCATTCCCCAAAACAGTAAGAGAATCATTGGAATTATTTTCACTGTAGCGCGGCCATTATTTTCTTCTTCTACATGTGTTTTATCATTGACTAGAATCAGTGAGAAAAACCTTCCACTATTTCGACAAAAATTAGCTCCAGATCAGGATTGTTAACATTTTTGTAATTTTCAATGTCATAACCATATACCATTTGGAACAGTCACAAGTATACAAAAAACACATCCATTCGAGGTGGTCAACAAAAGTATTTATTTTTGCGGACTACCTCAACAATTTCTATATATACAACAATAAGCCTTTATTCTACTAAGTGAGGTCAGCCAATGAAACCTTTTTCTCCATTGTGTCCTAGCGAGTGTCATATTTGCATTTAATTCTAGTAGATTAAAAGCATTTTTTATACATGATGCCCCAGTCTTTTTAGGTCTGCCTCTACCTTTCTTATCGTAAGTCAAATCTAAAACATCTACTCCCCTAACAGGATCATCAGATGATCGACTTTTAATGCCACCAACCATCTAAGATGACTCCCAACAATTTCTACATGTACTACATGAAAATGAGCAAAAACAGAATACTTGTAGTATTGCGGCAACTTCGCCCTTTAAAGGACCCATGAGTCGGCACTTTTTTCTCACATCTNCTCCCAACAATTTCTACATGTACTACATGAAAATGAGCAAAAACAGAATACTTGTAGTATTGCGGCAACTTCTCCCTCTAAAGGACCCATGAGTCGGCACTTTTTTCTCACAACCGAGGATGCGACCCTTTGTTGAAAAAGTAGTTCATGTTTAAGCTGGTTGTAATGATGATTTAGTTTCTTATTTAAGTAGTTATAATCCCCATGTGACATGTTATGCACATGACGAGAATGTCAATGAAAATTAAGTCAAAATTAAAAGTTATATATCTATAAATTGAAATAGGAATGGTGTGGTTATATTCTCTTACATTGATAAACAAATAAATAAATATATATATATTGATATATATATATATATATATAGCACGAGCCTTGACCTGTTGGTTGGCGGAGTTCTCTGTAAGTCTCCTCAGGTCAAGGGTTCAAATCCCAATGATGTGGTGGTCCTCAAATAATAGCACATGGTGCGGGCTCATTGACTCCTTTAGGGCCTAGTGCAAGGGAATCGGTATTTGGGCCTCTGTCAAATACCGATTCTTTTAAGAATATATATATATATATATATATATATATAGATAGATAGATAGATATATTAGTGAGTTCAAGCGACTCGGTCAAATGTCTCTGGCTTCTTTAAATCAAACGTATATCTAAAAGGGTCTTTCCAAAGACCTAAATGAGTAGTGCCTTAAGCTATGACAAAAGTCCAAGTCTTTGACATCCAAAAATTCTCATTGAAAAGATTTAATAAATTGGCAAAGGGGCTCACTAGTTTGTTGTCAAAGGGTTAAGAAGAGCATGAAAATCCTTTAACCGCTTTGATACAACAACTGGTAATGAATTGTTTCCAGAAGTCTAAGAATCTAGTGATGCTTTCCAAAGGAAAACACAAGAACCATCAAAATAGTTCCTCTTTAAAGGTGGTGAAAGTGGGCTACATTTTATAGCGTTGTCGATTGTGAGGTGAGAAATGGTTGATTAGAATTAGGAAACATGGTCAATTGGTATGTCTTTCCACATCCAAAAAACAAAAAAAATTTACTAATGGCATTTTGAACAATATTAGAGTTTGAGTATCCAAGATTTCTACCAAGTCATAAGGAAGCTGCATCTTTCATTTGAAGGAACAATAATGAACAAAACACAAGACGCTCTTCTAAGAGTGATCATCATTGATGAGAAATGGTGCAGCAATTCTAATACTCCATGTCATCAATAAACCAAAGAACCAAATAAATAGTACGCTTGAGAATTATGAATAAGTGGAGTACTTTGCAGAAAACTATTGTGATATTTTGGATCATCTTTATATACAATCGTCTATCTAGTTCAGCTGGCCATAGGTAACAAGTTGTTGGAGATGCATTGTCTTTGTATAGATGCTCCATGATCTACTTCCTTGTGTTGGACATCCATTCACACCAACTAAACCTTTGAGAATGTTGGATACAATAGTCCTTAAGGAGACATCAAAAACTTATTGTAGATTGTGATCTAGGAGCAGAAAAAGAATGAGTGGAGTATGAATAAGTGGAGTGCTTTGCAAAAGGCAATTGTGATATTTTGGATCATTTTTATATACAATCGTCTAACACTATTATTGTCGGTCCGAAACCCAGATGTGAAAAGTGAAAGGTTGCGTTAAGTAGTCGGCAGCCAGCGTAAAACTTGTCGAAAAAGCATGACATGAATCATTTTGATCATTGTGTAAGTGTTAGGGCATCCCATGGAAGCGTTGCGCTATATGGTCTGAATACAGTGAAAAGTGTGCAAGGGCTGCTACATCGGCTCCTGCGTGTAGTGTCACATAAGCAAGTGTTCCCACTTTATGGACGATTGTGGGTAATGAAGTTAGTCTATAAAACTAATATTAGGATATGATCTTGGAATATAGGTACTTTTACTGGTAAATTAATGAAATTAGTTGATATTGTGATTCATAGAAAGATAAATATCTTATGTGTTCAAGAAACTAAATGAATTGGAAAAAATGCTAAAGAGATTGATAGCTTAGGTAAGAGTCGCGCTAGAAATGTAATAGGTGTAATTATAGATAAGAGTTTGAAAGATAATGTTGTAAAAACTAATAGAGTTGGAGATAAAATTATAGCCCTTAAGATTATTGATGATACCAAGATTTTTAATATTATAAGAGTTTATGCTCCTCAAGTAGGTTTAAATATAGGTTCTAAATATAAATTCTGGAATGACTTAGAAGACTTAATACAAATGATACCTCTTGAATAAAGAATTTTTATTGGAGGAGATTTAAATGGACATGTCGGTAGAGTGGTAGAAGATTTTAGAAATGTTCACGATGGTTATGATTTTAGAGTAATTAATGAAGAAGATAGAGCTACATTAGATTTTGTTTTAGCGTATGATTTTTTTATTGCTAATACTTTATTCAAGAAAAGAGATGAACATATTATTACTTATAAGAATGGATCTAATAAAACACAAATTAATTATTTTCTTATGAGAAGAAGAGTCATTGAGAATGTAATGATAGTAAGGTCATTCATTCCAAGTGAAGATTTAAGTACTCAACATTGATTATTATTTCTAAATTTTAAGATAAAGAGTTGTAAAATAAAGAATACTAGGAATCATCGTCGTCGAATTAGATGGGGTACCTAAAAGACACAAATAAAGTTACTTTTATGAGTAAATTTCAAGATTTTAAAATTTGGGATGTTCATGAAGAAGCAAATTCTATGTGGAATAAAGTAAAAAGAATTATTAAACAAGTGGTAAAAGTTATACATGGAGAATCAAAAGAAAAAGTTTTTATAAATAAAAATAGTTGGTGGTGGAATAATAATGTGCAAAAAAAGATAAAATATAAGAAAGTATGTTATAAAAATTGGATTAAATGTAAAAGCTTAGAGAACTAAGAAAAATATCAAATGTCCCTTAGGGAGTCTAAGAGAACAATCCGTGATGCTAAAAAATTTGATTTTAGTGATTTTTATAATAGATTAAATACTAAAGAGTTTGAAAAATATATGTATAAACTAGCCAAACGAAGAAAAAAGAAAAGTAACGATTTAACTCAAATAAAGTATATTAAATATGAAAATAAAAAAAAAATGTTTTCTTAGAAAAAGATATTCAAAATAGGTGGGTAGGTTATTTTGATAAATTTTTTAATGAAGTTTCGGAAAATACGATCGACCTTTGTGATCTTAATGTCGTTGATAATAAAATATTTTATATTTATCGTTGCATTAGTAAAAAAGAAGTTGAGGAGGCTTTAAAGAAAACCAAGGTTGGAAAGGCTGTACGACCAATTGAAGTGTGAAAATATTTACAAAATTTAGGAGTTTCTTGGCTTACTAAACCCTTTGATATTATTTTAAAAACTAAGAAGATGCCTGAGGGGTGGAGGAATAGTATTTTGGTCCCCATTTTTAAGAATAAAGGGGATGCACAAGAGTGTGTCAATTATAGAGGAATTAAGTTGATGTGTCATAATTTAAAATTATGGGAGAGGGTAATTAAACATAGGTTAAGACGTGTTACAAAGATTTCTTATAATTAATTTGGATTTATGTCAGACAGGTCTACTATGAAAGCTATACATTTATTGAGAGG
>JXCR01095144.1:182659-200492 GCA_002079205.1 Phalaenopsis hybrid cultivar | reverse complement strand
ACTTTTTGAGCTCGAAATATAAACAAGCCGAGCACGAGCTGAGCCTGGGCTCGCTCGTGTTCGACTCGATTACACCCTTAGATGTACCTTGGTGTATGCTTTTTGCTGATGATATCCTTCTCGTGGATAAGATGAGAGAAAAAGCTGAGGAAAAACTTGAATTATGGAGGTCTACCTTGGAGTCTAAAGGCCTTCGTTTGAGTAGAACTAAAATTGAATACATGGAATGTAACTTTAGTAGTAGTTTTAGTCACAGAAATATAAATTTGGGTGATCACATTATAAAAAGGTGTGAACGTTTTAGATATCTCGGGTCTATTGTTCGAAGTGATGGTGATATTGATGGGGATGTTATTAGTAGAATTAAAGTTGGTTGGTTGAAGTGGAGGAATGTTTTCGGCCTATTGTGTGATAGAAAAATACCACTTAGACTGAAAGGAAAATTTTATAAGTTGGTAGTGAGACCTGCAAAGCTATATGGTGTTGAATTTTGGCCTTTAAAAGAGAAGCATAAAAGTAGGTTAAGTGTTGTCGAGATAAATGAGATTAGGTGGATGAGTGGCTTTACACTTAGAGACAATGCGAAATGAATATATTCGTGATAGGGATGGTGTAGCACAAGTGACAGACAAAATTAGAGAGCCGTCTTGGATGGTTTTGTCACATTAAACGTCGACCATCTGATAATCCAATTAGAAGAGTAGATGTTTTAGATTTGACTTATGTTAAGAAAGGCAGAGGTAGGCCTAAGATGATTTGGGCATATTGTATAAAAAATGATCTTAATTTATTAAAATTAAATGAAAATATGGCACTAAATAGGACACAATGGAGAAAAAGGATTCATGTAGCCAGCCCACTTAGTGGGATAGAGGTTTTGTTGTTGTTGTTGTTGTTGTTGTTGTTGTTTATATACAATCGTCTATCTAATTCAGCTGCCCATAGGTAACAAGTTGTTAGAGATGCACTCTCTTTGTATAGATGTTCCATGATCTAATTCCTTGTGTTAGACATCCATCCACACCAACTAAACCTTTGAGAATGTTGGATACAACAGTTCTTAAGGAGACATCAAGAACTTATTGTAGATTGTGATCTAGGCAAAGAAAGAGAATGAGAAAATTACAAATAACGTCATATAACATGCTGGTCAACAAAATCTTATTTATAAATTGAGGCCAAAATGAATGACATAAGATAGGATAAAAATAACAATTAAATTACATAATTGTTGTAGTTATTTTTGTAGTGAATAAGCTAGCCTGACTGCAAGGCAAGAGCTATGGGCAAGTTTTAAGAAGAGGACAAATACCCATGGAAATTTCTTCTTAGGTCAAAAGGCAACTTCTTGAATCGCTTAGGTGAGTTCAATGTTTGAAATGATGAGGTTTGAGTAGCTCTTATTAGTCTTAACAACTTGCAGAGTCTCAATCTTGTGCAAAATGGTAAAATAGGTGACTCGAGTCCTTGGAAGACTTCTAGGCTTTATGAGTTAAGCATGCTTAAAGTTAGCAAAATTGACGATTCTGATTTTAGGCTAATAAGTGATTTTAGCAATTTGACCAAGATGAACTTGGACGTTCATAAAGCTTTTTAATTTTAAGAAACTAGGAATTATAAGCCTAAAGGAATTCCATATGCATATCACACAATTTTTATGCATTTACATGGATAAACCTAAACTTTCATATTTGTATTCATAGCATTCAAATCTTAAACATCACATTAAAAATAACACTATTACTTATTTTTTTAAAATGAACTATATATTTTCAAGCACAAGTTCATAACACAAGTGCTATAAATGTAAATATGAAAGTTTAGATCTTGGATATGTAGATACATAAGAATTGTATGGCATGTAAATTTTCCAAAAACAAAAACGCAAAATGATGCAAGTTGCTTTGAAAAGTTGAACCTCTGAATCCCAGAAAGTAAACCTTAAAGAGAATGTTACTGAATCAATGAAAAATCAATGTAAATTTCAAAACAGTTTTCAATCTACGTAAAAGCTACATTGGCTAAGCAGCTTCCGAAACTGCGATAAACCCTAATATCTTAACCAGAGAGAAGCTTATATAAGTCACGCGCCATACGAGAACTCCCATNCAATGAAAAATCAATGTAAATTTCAAAACAGTTCTCAATCTACGTAAAAGCTACATTGGCTAATCAGCTTCCGAAACTGCGATAACCCCTAATATCTCAACCAGAGAGAAGTTTATACAAGTCACGCGCCATACGAGAACTCCCACATCAAACAAACAAAATTTTAAACTCATAAGAAGAATCAAACGAGAAAACTAAACCAACAAAACTGATTAACGCAAAAAAATAAGTAGCAGAACAATTTTATGCCCTGAAAGCGAACCTAGCCGACAGCCCACCAACATCTGCATTAAAAAGAAAAATAAAAGCAAAATTTCTCATCAGTCCTGCATCTGGAAAATAATACTATTGAAAAGGTTATGAATCATCCAGAGACAAACCCTATCGATTCCTTGGGATCCAAATTCAGCTCGTCCACCACGTTTCTACAGAGAGTCCGGTGAAGTCGGGATAGCTCATTNCATCGGCATTAAAAAGAAAAATAAAAGCAAAATTTCTCATCAGTCCTGCATCTGGAAAATAATACTATTGAACAGGTTAAGAATCATCCAGAGACAAACCCTATCGATTAATTGGGATCCAAATTCAGCTCGTCCGCTACGTTTCTACAGAGAGTCCGGTGAAGTCGGGATAGCTCATCAGAATCTGAAATTCATTGCAAAACATTAATTAGTGAACAAGATAGATTAATTTTTAAAAGAAGTGTGCATGCGAACATTTAATTTGTTGAGAGCTATCCAGGGGGGGGGTGTAAAGGAGCCCATGTCTCATTTATATTTCGAGCTTAAAATAGTGTGTTCGTGTTCGGCTCGTTTGCTTAACGAGTCGAACATGAGCTGTTCACGAACAAAAATTCCTTTTAACAACCCTAATCAGTAGTCATAAGACAATAAGTGTTTGAACAAAATTTAAAATTATTATTTATATTAAAATATCATTTGAATCTGATTTAATAATTTTTATTTTATTTTCTTAATANCCGAACACGAGCTTCTTAACGAGCCGAACACGAGCTGTTCGCGAACAACGAGCCATTTTGACAGCCCTAGAGCTATCCAATGATAAGTAAATTTAACCAATTTCATTGCAAAATTATGATAATCTAATGTTCAAGATGATTGTATTGTATGATCCTAAACTCATATAAACTTTAGGGATCATATGAATGCTTGATAATCATATGTATGACAATGTAATTAAATGTTTAATATTATATTAATAGCATGTCTATAACATCAAATTTTAGCATCAATTCCAATTATAATTTTGAGCATATTATCTTTAGATCAACTCTAATTTATTATATATTTTTATATTAATTTTTAAGTTTTGAAATTACATTAAAAGAATAGATTTCTGTCATGAGAATATCTTGAGTATTTTGCTTTTGTCCAATGTTTTTTTTCCTTAACAAACTTAGGCAGTGTCTGGCAGTGTAAAAGTAACAGGATTTACATATGATTTTAACGTAGATCCATCCAAATAGGGGTGTAAACGAACCAAACATGAACGAACAGAGCTTGTGTTCGTGTTTGGTTCGTTTGAAATTTAGTTTGTTTGAAATAAGCTCATATTTGAAATTGTTCGTGAAATCACTGTTCGTGTTCGTTTCTTAACGAACGAGTCGAACACGAGCTGGTCGCGAACAACAAGTCAGTTTGACATCCCTAATATTAATATATATAAATTAATTATATAACTTATAATATACAAATATATAATATATATATCAGTATATTACTAATATAGTATATTAATATACTATTATTATTATTTTACTATATATTATAATTTATAAAATTTAATTTTTTGAATATCATAAATTTTTTATATATAATTATTTTAAATTATTTTATATTTCGAACAATAACGATTCGAACACGAACGAACGCATCATTATTCGTGTTCGGTTCATTTAACTAATCGAACGAAAAAAAAAATTGTTTATATTCGTCTCGTCAGCTTATCGAACGAATCAAACACAAACTCATTGACGAACCGAACATGAACTGTTCGCGAACAACGAGCTTTTTTGACAGCCCTACATCCAAACATGAAAAAATGTAAAATAAATGTGATATGACAGTTTGATTACTCCAAAATATTTTCTTCCCTTAATGTTTTGACGTAAATCTAGATTTACGAAATCCGATTGTTGATAGATTTAATCGATTTAGTGCACAAGAAACATAAAAGAATTATTGTCAATAGTAAAGTTCAATGTAAAGTTGTAGGTATTGTAAGAGTTATTCATCTATGATAAAAAAAAACACTTTATATTGAATTATCTATAATTCTAACATGAACTATCATGCAATATGATTATAGAATATTATTATGAGCTTATGTGAGTTATGTGTAACCCATTAGTGGTTTAATGATAAAATGTTTTTGTATATTACAATTTAATAGTTATTTAAATGTTATATATGTCATACATATGTTAGCAAATCCATACATAATGATGCCTAATTTAGCTAGATAGCTTTGCAATTTGAAGATGAGCTTAAGATGAAGAATCAATAGACTTTAAATGTTTAATGGAAGATGTCAGGAAGTTGCCTTAATGTATGTCAGTGGGTACTTAATTGTTTGATTGAGTGTGTGATATTTTTTAATATGTCAAGGATAATAAACATTATAGCTAAAATATAACAATGTTATTTATAAATAAAAAATATTTTAATTGTATAAAGAAAATAATTTTAAATAAATTTAAAATTAATGTTGATTTAAAACTAAATTATTCAAATAATCTATGAATTAGTTGTTATATAAATCCATAGCTCTAATAGCCTTCTTGGTATGTTAGTGGGCCTCCACTAAATACTTTATAGGTCAACATTGAGAATATGGATTGACAAACAATGTAGAATTATGATTAAACTAAAAAAAAATTAAAATAATTCCTTATTAATTAGTTACCTTCCTAAAATCTTGATACAATGTACAACTCGACTTGGACTCTTAAAGATTCATCAATATTAGTCTACTTTGCATTTAAGAAATGAGTTGGCTATTTAAGAAGGCTTCTTTGGACTACCTATTCTACACTAAAAGTATAATATAAGTCAAAGATTTAGATTATTATAATTCCACACATATTAAGATATTAAAAAAGAGAAATTATTTGGATTTAAATTTTCTATGATGAAGTGCTCATCCTTTGTTAATTATTTAACTATAAAATACACTAATTCTCTCCTCTTAATCAAATTTTTTATCCACTCACACTTATATTATTAGCTAACATCTTATAGAAATTGAATCATCATAATCAAAGTTTTGAAAGACTTAGGATGAACTAATGTACCTACTAGCATAACTATGTGTTGGAATAGGGTCATGCCCTAAGCATTGTCTTGTGGTTGGAGTGATTGATAGTGAAATCTCATGTGAGAGGATGCTTAGATTAGGATGTAGGTCTTAGGGGTTAAATCATATAAAAACCATTGTCTAATTTCCTTATAACTAGCTTTAATTTGCATTGCTCTTACATTAATTTATTTATGTCTTCAGAGAGAGTCAAACAAATGTTGACTGAGTTAGGGTATGAAATTTTGATCATTTAATTAACAGTAAAGAAAATTGGGTAGTTCAAATAATTAGACTTTTTCAACCAGGCCTACATATTAGAAGGATTTTGATTATATTTCTCAATATTGGTAATTAATATACAAATTTGTATGTATTCCAAAACTTGTCAAGACTCCTTTTTTTTGCCATCTTCCTAAAAAAGAATTTGTTGGGATGTTGTCATGCCTTTTTTTAGTGGGAAAAAAAAATAATTAATGGGTTATATTTGAGATGAGTCTTTGTTTTTCATTAGCTTTCCAAGCTCAATTTGAGATGAATAGTCCAAATCAAATATTTGAGCCAACGAGTATAACAATTGTCGATTTGATGAATAATTGTATTTGTGTTGTTGAATTGATGAGTCATAATATTAACCAGTCCACTATTTGTCCAGTTGACTGATAAATTCTCACAGTTGATCAAACTAATCTTTGGGCTAATTTGATTTCATTCTAAGCTTGATTGACTCATGACGTACAGTTGCCAAAATTTTTATTCTTTCTTACATAGGTTTGAAGTATTCAAATCATTGCCAAGATGTACATTGGCATCTTTTGTTGATCAATTCTACATATTTGCTTATTGCACTAATCTTTATAAAGTGCTCCTTGACCAGAGGTATTTAATATTCAATTTCACTTTGAATATAGTTTATATTCTATTCACCATTTATTATTATGATAATTTGGTCATAAAAACTGTTTTTTTTATGTCCTCCATGCTTTATGTGAATCATTTTGTAGATTAATTTCAGTTATTGAAATATGTATGAGAAAACAAATGAACTAAAGAAGATTTACATGCATATCACTTAATTCCTATTTATTTACATGTCAAACATCTAAAAACCTCACTTTCTTACATGAATACCACATTATGTAAGCATGAAATGGTGTATTTATTTACATTTTCAATTGTTACAATTTTTTAGAATGTATAATTATATTATTTATGCTCAATTACCTCATTCTTCCTTGATAAATTTGATTTTTCTTAGTTATTCACATGTATTATTTTAGCATATGTGAAAATGCCCGGCAATATTTATGTGCATTCTTATCAATTATAAGTTTGTTATGGGTTTTAATTGATAAGTGTCAGATATCATGGTAAGACATTGGTTAATTAATGCTAAATGAGAGAAAACTTTATATTGAATACTCAAAAATGTTCGTCATACGTCTAACGGCCCTCGTGGGCCTAGAAAGTTTAAATCTCTTTTACAAGAGACCTGAGTCACGCCCATCTGTCAAGCTCCCTGCTAGGCTAATCTACCAAAGTGATCTGTCGGTTGAGCCTAACGATTAACCATGTGAATTAGTTTGTTTTTCCTAGCATTTCCACTAATCATCAAAGTTCCAACTGCTGCATTCCTAGGAGGCAAGACGCCCCCTCTTACCCGTATGCTAAGTTCGCCCAACCAAAGGTCTTCAATGTCGATGAATAGTTGAAGTAATGATCAAGAATGAAAGGTTGACATACACGTCATCATTATTTATGAGCTTCCTGACATCCACGTCGCAATCTTTTTATCAGGAGACGGTGGACAGACTCTGTACCATAGGGCTAGATCTCTCTCTCTCTCTCTCTCTCTCTCTCTCTCTCTCTCTCTCTCTCTCTCTATGTCCTTTTTTAGGGGAGAGGATCATTGGCAATACAAAAAACTTGTTTATGTAGAATACATCCACCCTTTTATTTCACACCTTTCTTTTACATGTCTCTTTTGAATGGTATAAAATCACGAATAATACAAAACCTCGTGTTCTTAAAAGGAGTCACACGCATATAAATATTCTTTAATTGAAATATTTGATATTCAATTTTTCATATTAGTTATTATGTAATTAAAATTCTTATTAAATCAATAATAATAATGATGAGATGCATTCTAGGGTCAATTGACAACACCTCTTTTTAATTAATCTTCATATTTAATAAAGACAAATAAAGCTTAATATAAGGATATATCTAATAGATTGAAAGAAAGAGGAAGGCCAATTACTACTTAGTGCGTCAGATTCCTTAATCTTGTTTTCATATGTTGAGTTGAAGCCATGGCTGATAGGGTGTAAACAAGTCGAGTTTAAGCAATGTGAATATGTGTTCGTGTTTGACGTGATTAGTGAACAGTATGTTCGTGTTCGGCTTGAAAAAAATGTTTGTATTCGTTTTCAGTTCATGTCCGGCTCGAGTTGAAATTAATTTAAAAACTAAATAGAGGTTGGGTATTGAACTTGAATCTGCACCATTCTTATACAGTACAAGACGTGGAACCACATAGCCACATGAGCAGTCGTGATTNATTGGTTAATTAATGCTAAATGAGAGAAAACTTTATATTGAATACTCAAAAATGCTCGCCATACGACTAACAGCCCTCGTGGGCCTAGAAAGTGTAAATCTCTTTTACAAGAGACCGAAGTCACGCCCATCTGTCAAGCTCCCTGCTAGGCTAACCTACCAAAGTGACCTGTCGGTTGAGCCTAATGATGAACCTGGCGAATTAGTTTGTTTTTCTTAGCATTTCCACTAATCATCGAAGTTCCAACTGCTACATTCCTAGGAGGCAAGACGCCCCCTCTCACCCGTCCGCTGAGTCCGCCCAACTAAAGGTCTTCAATGTTGATGAATAGTTGAAGTAATGATCAACAATGAAAGGTCGACATACATGTCTTCATTATTTATGAGCTGTTTGACATCCACGCCGCGATCTTTTTATCAGGACACGGTGGACAGACTTTGTACCATAGGGCTAGATCTCTCTCTCTCTCTCACACACACACTTTCGCTGTCCTTTTTTTGGGGAGAGGATCATTGGGAATACAAAAAATTTGTTTATGTAGAATACATCCACCCTTTTATTTCACACCTTTCTTTTACATGTCTCTTCTGAATTGTATAAAATCACGAATAATACAAAACCTCGTGCTCTTAAAAGAAGTCACACGCATATAAATATTCTTTAATTAAAATATTTGATATTCTATTTTTCATATTAGTTATTATTTAATTATAATTCTTATTAAATCAATAATAATAATGATGATGGAGATGCATTCTAGGGTCAATTGACAACACCTCTTTTTAATTAATCTTCATATTTAATAAAGACAAATAAAGCTTAATATAAGGATAGATCTAATAGATTGGAAGAAAAAGGAAGGCCAATTACTACTTAGTGCGTCGAATTCCTTAATCTTGTTTTCATATAGATGTGAAGAAGTTGGTGAAATGTTGAGTTGAAGCCATGGTTGATAGGGTGTAAACAAGTCGAGTTTAAGCAAGGTGAATATATGTTCGTGTTCGACTAGTTAATATTTTTGTTTGTTGGAATTTTGCTTGTGTTTGACATTATTAATGAACAGTGTATTCGTGTTCAACTTGAAAAAAAATGTTTGTATTCGTTTTCAGTTCATGTCCGGCTTGAGTTGAAATTAATTTAAAAACTAAATAGAGGTTGGGTATTCAACTTGAATATGCACCATTCTTATGCAATACAAGACACAGAACCACATAGTCATATGAGCAGTGGTGATTTAAACTTAGATATAAATATATATAATATATTATTATAAAAATTATATATATAATTTCTTTATTTTGATATAAGATGAGCCGAACTCGGTCAAATAAAGGGTTGTTCGTGTTCTGATAATTTATAATTTGAGATTAAAAGATTTGTTTGTGTTTGATTCGCTTACTAAGTAAACGATCCGAACACGAGCTATTTGAGAACAACGAACTTTTTTGACAACCCTGATAGTAGGTGAGTTATTAATCCCTAGGGTTTGTCTAAGGTGATTACATTTATTTGTAAAAGTGGTCATCAAGTTGATATGGAGAAATAAAAATTTGAAAAACAATTGTGGGCATTAAAGATTACTTATGTAAAAGAAAAAAAATTAGTTTTTTAGAGTTATTGCATTTTCAAAAATCTATTTATAGTTCTCTCTTTAATTTTTTTCTTAAAAGCAACATATAAATAGTAGTCAAACAGGTATGTAGCAAATTGACCTTTAGGGAGTGTTTGGGACAGCGATGCAGTAGTCGTGTGCCTTGCAACCAGACTTAACTAAGTGTAGTGGCTGCCAAAAAGGGGTGGTCGAATTTTTTGAAAACAAAAAAAAAATGTAATAATCACCGTATTCTTTTGAATAACAGTTTCTTTGACAACAACTTCACAATTGCTTATTCAAACAACTGTAGTTGGTCCAAACAGATCCTAACCATCAAATGACTCCATCAACACCTATAAATCATAGCAAAATGAGAAAATATGGGCGAAAATAAAGAAAACGATGAGGATGGGGACGAAGAAAAGGGTCATAAGCACTGACGTTGCTTAGATTATTTTATGATTATATTTGTAACCTTATGTATAAATTATGTATTTTAGCTAATTAAGTCATTTTTATTGATATAATTATCTTGTATAGTGATGTTCTTTAGATATTTGGGACACATTTATAATAGTGTTTAATTAGGTAACTGATTTTTTTTAGAGATTAATTAATTTCCTTCTAATCTGATTAATAACTTTATACAATCACCAATTGAACATATGATCCATTATTTTNTAAATTATGTATTTTAGCTAATTAAGTCATTTTTATTGATATAATTATCTTGTATAGTGATGTTCTTTAGATTATTGGGACACATTTATAATAGTGTTTCATTAAGTAACTGATTTTTTTTAGAGATTAATTAATTTCCTTCTAATCTGATTAATAACTTTATACAAATCACCAATTGAACATATGATCCATTATTTATTTATTGACCATACCATCAATCAATCATGCTGCTAATTGTAAATTTGATTGGAAAAATTATGATTAAATTTATGGTTGATAATTTGTTGATTTACTATGAGGTTGATAAATTTACTCACTATATTTAATAAATGTATAATTCAGAGATCACAAAAAATTAAATAGAAAATTAAGTGAGTTACTTGAGAAAAATGAGGTGTACTAAAGGATGAGTTAATTGATAAGTGTTAATTTGATGGTGTCAGAAATTTACCCAACACGCTAACTTGACCTGAACCAGACTCAAAAAATCCAGGTTAGAGTTGACCCAAATAAATTTTGGGTCGGATTGAGGTTAAAAATATTTAATTTTTTTGGGTTAGCTTCGGGTTGGNATGGTTGATAATTTGTTGATTTACTATGAGGTTGATAAATTTACTCACTATATTTAATAAATGTATAATTCAAAGATCACAAAAAATTAAATAGAAAATTAAGTGAGTTACTTGAGAAAAAATGAGGTGTACTAAAGGATGAGTTAATTGATAAGCGTTAATTTGATGGTGTCAGAAATTTACCCAACACGCTAACTTGACCTGAACCAGACTAAAAAAATCCAGGTTAGAGTTGACCCAAACAAATTTTGGGTCGGATTGAGGTTAAAAATATTTAATTTTTTTGGGTTAGCTTCGGGTTGATTTGCCAACCCAAATTGACCCGCCAACCTAGATTTGACCTATGATTGACTCAAAATTGACCTGATTTTGACTCGAGTATCTATCATTCTATGTTAAATGAATTACACGGGTTGAGTTCATGTTGGCGGGTTGAAGGCAGGTCGTGTTCGAGTTGAACTTTCTGACTTGTTTAATATTCAAGTCGAGTTCGGGTCAAACTGTTTCCGGTCACATTAACTTCGAGTTAGACCCGAACTCAGCCAACGAAGTCGATTTGACACCCCTAAGTATTATTATTTTCTCTTGAAGGCCAAACTAAAAACATGACCAAAGAAAAAAATGAAATTTATACAATACCACACAAATTCTTATGCATGTACATATATACCACTTAAAGTTGATATTTATATTTATAATACTTTTGTGTCATAACCTATGCATAAAAATGTGTATTTCTAAAGAAAAAAGTTTGTATTAGTGATATTTTTATGGCATATCAAAGATTTGAGTGTTTTNTACTTTTGTGTCATAACCTATGCATAAAAATGTGTATTTCTAAAGAAAAAAGTTTGTATTAGTGATATTTTTCTGGCATATCAAAGATTTGAGTGNATATATATATATATATATATATATATATATATATATATATATATATATATATATATATATACATATAATTTTTTTTATTTCGAGATAAGATGAGCTGAACGCGGCCGAATAAATGGTTGTTCGTGTTCTGATAATTTATAATTTGAGCTTAAAAGATTTATTTGTGTTCAATTCGCTTACTAAGTGAACATCCGAACACGAGCTATCTGAGAACAATGAACTTTTTTGACAACTCTGATAGTAGGTGAGTTATTAATCCCTAAGGTTTGTCTAAGGTGATTACATTTGTGGTCATCAAGTTGATATGGAGAAATAAAAATAGAATTACAAGATTACTTCCTTCTGTAAAAGAAAAAAAATTAGTTTTTTAGAGTTATTGCATTTTCAAAGATCTATTTATAGTTCCCTCTTTAATTTTTTTCTTAAAAGCAATATATAAATAGTAGTCAAACAGGCATGTAGCAAATTGACCTTTAGGGAGTGTTTGGGACAGCGATGCAGTAGTCGTGTGGCTCAATACCATATTTTATGATGTTCAACAAAATTATGTTTGCCGGTTTTTTTATAAAGTCGTGATGGGAACCCGTATTTTACAACCAAACTTAACTAAGTATAGTGGCTGCCAAAAAGGGGTGGTCGAATTTTTCAAAAACAAAAAAAAAAGGTAATAATCACCGTATTCTTTTGAATAACAGTTTCTTTGACAATAACTTCACAATTGTTTCTTCAAACAACTGTAGCTGACTCAAACAGATCCTAACCATCAAATGAATCCATCAACACCTATAAATCATAGCAAAATGAGAAAATATGGGCGAAAATGAAGAAAACGATGAGGATGGGGACGAAGAAAAGGGTCATAAGTACTGAGGTTGCTTAGATTATTTTATGGTTATATTTGTAATNGTCATTTTTAAAATGATTTTGTTGCTTTTCTTCCATGACAAAATTAGACAAGTATGCTTAGTTTAATCATTCTTCATAAGGCTTTGAGTATTAATTAATATGTAAAAAATGATAATGATGTATAAAAATTCACTTAAAAGATATAATTTTAATCATTTCATTTTTCAATCAAAGTTATCAAATGTAATATTAATATTATCAATAATTCAAATAATTGATGCAAATTCCTTTGAAGGAAGTATCTAATTCAAAGTAACAAATACTTTTTATGGTATTAAAATTTCTTAGGTTGAATTATAATCTAAAAGAAAAATTGGTGATTGAATATGAATACTTTTAATGAAATTTTTTTCTTCAATTGAATTTAATGAAGTAAAGGACTTATAATTTTCCTAGCTAAAATTAGTACTTACCATTTTTTTAAATCAAATCATTGAGCTTATTCTATATTTCTTGTTATGTGTAATAAAAAGTTTTTATTTAGCATAAGCATTCTTATAGCACAAAATTAATAAAATATTTATCTCAATATCATGATTTTAATTAATATGTTATGTTTGCAAGCTAAGAGTATGATCAAATAGTTTTAAATTTTGTAAGATTTGACATCATATTAATATATTTGGTTANTATGTTTGCAAGCTAAGGGTATGATCAAATAATTTTAAATTTTGTAAGATTTGACATCATATTAATATATTTGGTTGATTTGTTGATTAAATGTTTTGTGATTGAAATGTATGCCAAAATAAAATAGTTTATGCATGCATATGTGTTCTTTCTTGTGTGCATGTGATAAAAATTCCTACAAAGTGAAGTGATATATTTAAGCTTGTTGTAGTTTTAGTATTTAAGGTGCGAACTTTTATTGTAAAAACTCTAGAAAGAAAATATAAAATTTGAAAGTTTTCTCCAATGCTTGTAACAATCATAATTTTTTAACTTATGCTTTCTTGTATTTTATAAGAAAACTATAGAGAATACTGACAAGGATAAATCAACTGATTTGTGTATTTGATTTATGCCAAGAAAGATGCTTTTTTAGTGGATTGGAGTTCATTTAAATATTTGTGAGTAGAGCGGGCAAAGTCACCTTTAAGGTTTAGATTAACTAGATGGAATCTATTTATCTTACTTCTAGAAAACACTTTCTGCACACAGGCAAAATCATAATTTGCTGTTAATATTTCATTTCTTATGAACATGATTCTTATATATTTGATTATTTACTGTTGCATTTAATCTCTACTTGAAGTTTCTTTAGGTAAACCAATTTCTCCCATTCATAATTAACAAAATGATTCAATGATAAACATTTAATCTTTAATTTAGGGGATGATATCTATAAAATTCTTATAAATGTAATATGGGGGTCTGTTTATTTAAATGTAAATTAATATTACTATAATCATGGTTTATAGAATGCATTAATACAATTTTTAAGTAATCAAATTAAGTCTTTAGTAGAACATTAAATAAAATTAACAGAAGATTATTTGTCTTTGCTGATGTAGAGAGAGAGTGTGTGTGTGTGGAGAGAGAGAAGAGCATAAGAATTTTTTTAAAAGTAGTAAACTTCAAAAGCAATTGTAAAATACCATAATTATCTCTTACACTTTAATGCCTCTTTATTTTGTTTTTCATTCTCTTCTTGTTGCCTTAGTTTTCCCTTCTTTTTGTTCCATCATCTACTACTTCTTTTTAACTTCTTATACAATTACAATGGAATATGAAGTCCAATGAAGCAATGTTATCATACCATAATATCTTGCTTTGTCAAAACTATAACTAGAATACATGGAGGGAATCCATAATTCTATCCTTATTGGCTTGTTGGAATGAGAAAGAAATCAATAGAGATCAAAAGCTCATTTGGTAGAGGAATAGTCAACTATCTATGCGCGCGCGCTCNTATGCATGCATATGTGTTCTTTCTTGTGTGCATGTGATACAAATTCCTACAAAGTGAAGTGATATATTTAAGCTTGTTGTAGTTTTAGTATTTAAGGTGAGAACTATGATTGTAAAAACTCTACAAAGAAAATATAAAATTTGAAAGTTTTTTTCCAATGCTTGTAACAATAATATTTTTTTAACTTATGCTTTCTTGTATTTTATAAGACAACTATAGAGAATACTGACTAAGATAAATCAACTGATTTGTGTAGTTGATTTATGCCAAGATAGATGTTTTTTGAGTGGATTGGATTTCATTTAAGTATTTGTGGGTAGAGCAAGCAAAGTCACCCCTAAGGATTAGATTAACTAGATGAAATCTATTTATCTTATTTCTAGAAAACACTTTCTGCACACATAAAAAATTTATCAGAGCCTTCTTCTTTTCTATCTACCTGGTATTAATTGCCTTCCTAGCCATTTGCTCACAAAAACTTATCTCCTAATAGTGGGATAAGAGAATTGTTAAAATCTTTGTGTTTGAAACTGTACAATTATTATGATTTTTTTTCTTTTCATAATCATTGAGTATATTAGGTGTTTTTTATTCCAAATTTCAATCTTCAAGCTCTAAGCATGCGATCCTTCACATCTTGAGAAACAGTGGATAATACTCACCGAGTGGCCTTCAAGTTGTACCACCGATGTAGACCATTGGTGGAGGACTCATATATGCTTTTGCTTTAAAGGATTTCCACAAAAATAAGATTTTAAGGGAGGGATTTATGAAGTCTTTTTTTGAATGAGCTACACATTGATAAGTAGATACTACTAATTTAACTTGAATTGAGATTACTTTAACATATCATGATTGTGGAAGAGTAGGAGTTAAAATTTTTACATTCTTAGTCTTGAATGAAAAACATAAATACTTTTTTTTCTTTTATAAGGGATTGGAAGACTCAACTAAGCAACTTATAGTGCCCTTCTTGATGAGTTATTAGATATTAGCAGAGGGGACTTCCCTAAGTGAGATCAATCAAAAGTAATTTATCCAAGCTTAGAAGGTGTCAACAAATTCTAGTTAAACATTTTTATGAGAAGGATAAATATCAAAGAAAAATTCTGTTTTAGGGCCATATTTTATGAAATGATAATAGTATTAATGCAAGGGGAGTAAATATTTTTCTTACCAGTGTTTTGTCTCCTCCATATTATAAAAAAAAGATCCAACCTAATTAGGTTGATAAACTAGCATTTCATTATTCATATTAGATGCCAACTCAATCAACACGTTAAGTAGGTTTTATAAGGGCTTTAGTTTTATCAAGTAGAATTAAAGTTAGGATAAGGAGCCATACATGATGATTTGACATGAACATAGGCTTTCCATATTTTTTGCTAAATTTTATTAAGCTTCTCATTGTAAAGAGCATCCAAAACCTTGAATATATTTGTACATTTTATCGATTGAGTGAGACTTATCCTATCATTTTTTGGCTTTACTAGGCAACAATCCTATCAACGATTCAAATATTTTTTTTTTTGACTTCTTATGTTCAATTTTAATAATTATCTAAATTTAGAGTTATGAGGGTATGAATAGTTAACAAGAGGATTTTGACGGTGAAGGAAAAAAAATTATTTGGTTATCCATTTGAGTGAAAGTGATAAAGATAATTAAAAGATGGTAAAATACATGTTTAGGACTTTTATGAAGTTAAGAGTTTTAACTAACTTATGGTAGGGTAATATATATGTAATTGTTAATTGGCAAAGACCATGCCTTGAAGTGGAGTGATTTTAGTATTAATTTGGAGGGTTGGAAAAGGTAACCTAAAAATGACTTATGTATTAGTTTACTAGAGGTATTGTGTATTTATTGAGGAGTAAAGGGACTTTAATGAGTATAGGGTCGATTTGGAAAGAGTTAAGGGTCGATTTGGAAAGAGCTTATTTTCAATCTAACACACTTGGTCTTTAAAAAGCAAATAGCTTATTTTAGGTTCATGTTAGTCACATTCCTATCAAGGTTTAAATATTATTCCTCTAAACTATAATATAACATCCAATAAAACTTATATAAGCTTAATTAAGCTAATCCTTAAATTTTTTAATGAAATTATTATTATTTTATATAAATTTTTGCTTTTATAAGTATAAACATAACTTTAATGCCAACATGTTATTCTTAATAAAATAATTAAAGTGAGGCTCCTTTAATTTCTTAGATTTGAAAACTATTATATATTTTATAAAACTCACAAATATTTTAAAAGGGACCAATCTAATTTTTTTCCATCGAAGTTCTTCATATAAGAAGTCGATTTTATTTAACTTGTATTGTGTTTGTGTGTGTGTGTGAAATTAGATTTATTGAGCAAAGATGAGCATAAAACTCTCACAACATTGGGATTCTTGAGTATGGATGAGCATAAAAATCTCACACTCTCACACTCTTAATATATATGGAAATATCCATTTGCATATAATAATAATATAATCAAAGAAAATTTGTTGTTAATAGTTCGTTTCTTATGACCATGATTCTTATATATTTGATTATTTAGTGTTGCATTTAATCTCTACTTGAAGTTTCTTATGTAAACCAATTTCTCCCATTCATAATTAACAAAATGGTTCAATGATAAACATTTAATCTTTAATTTAGGGGATGATATCTACAAGATTCTTATAAATTTAATATGGGGGTCTGTTTATTTAAATATAAATAATATTACTATAATCATGGTTTGTAGAATGCATTAATACAATTTTTAAGTAATCAAATTAAGTCTTTAGTAGACCATTAAATAAAATTATTAGAAGATTATTTATGTTTTTGCTGATGTAGAGACAGAGAGAGAGTGTGTGTGGAGAGAGAGAGAAGAGCATAAGAATTTTTTTAAAAGCGTAAACTTCAAAAGCAATTGTAAACTACCATAATTATCTCTTACACTTTAATGCCTCTTTATTTTGTTTTTCATTCTCTTCTTGTTGCCTTAGTTCTCCCCTCTTTTTGTTCCATCATCTACTACTTCTTTTTTAACTTCTCATACAATTATAATGGAATATGAAGTCCAATGAAGCAATGTTATCATACCATAATATCTTGCTTTGTCAAAATTATAACTAGAATACATGGAGGGAATCCATAATTCTATCCTTATTGGCTTGTTGGAATGAGACAGAAATCAATAGAGATCAAAAGCGCATTTGGTAGAGGAATAGTCAACTATCTATGTGTGTGTGTGTGTGTGTGTGTGTGTGTGTGAGAGAGAGAGAGAGAGAGAGAGAGAGAGA
>JXCR01095144.1:142865-182622 GCA_002079205.1 Phalaenopsis hybrid cultivar | reverse complement strand
GAGAGAGAGAGAGAGAGAGAGAGAGAGAGAGAGAGAGAGAAAGAGAGAGAGAGAGAGAGAGAGAGAATATTATGTAAGATATAGAGTTTTGTGTGGCTAATTTATCATGAATTTATTTGATAATTAATTCTAATTTATCTTTATTTTTATAAATAAATCAATGAAAAAATTATTTATTCTCAAATTAAAACTAATTTCTAAATTTAGAATAAATTTATAAATAATGATTTTTAATATTATAAGAAAATTATTTTTTTCATTGTAGGATGTTGACGATGTAGTTTAGANGTGGCTAATTTATCATGAATTTATTTGATAATTAATTCTAATTTATCTTTATTTTTATAAATAAATCAATGACAAATATATTTATTCTCAAATTCAAACTAATTTCTAAATTTAGAATAAATTTATAAATAATGATTTTTAAGATTATAAGAAAATTATTTTTTTCACTGTAGAATGTTGACAATGTAGTTTAAGAGATTATTTAATCTTTTTTGTTAAATCATTTTTTATAATTATATATTGAACATTAAATTCCTTAACCTCTCTTGTTTTTGAAAACTAAATTCTAATCCCTAATTAATTCCTTTGGTCTCCTCTATCTTGATTTCATTGAGGAGAGAGAAAAGATTGTGGGGTTGTATTGTTGCTTTCATACAACCTAGCATGTGATATAAATGTCTTAGCTTGCTTTTAATTTGATTTTTATATTAATGAAAATAACCTTCCAACAAACCTTACCACATGATTCTTAAGAAGTCTCTTTGATTCATAAATTCAATCCATCCCCTTGAGGTAGAATTGTTGTAATATGATTAGTTGATAAACATGAAATTAATCAATTTTTTCAAAAAGTTTAGTTGAGGTTAATTTAATATTTTTAAGACATTGTTGGAGACATCAATAAGATAAAATAGCAAAATCTACTTAAAATAATATATAATTATGCATTATGAAGCATTGTTTATATAACTGTGGGCATTAAAATATTTCTATATGACATGTATGGTAAGTTATATAAGAAACATGATATATATATGCTAGCCCAAATNTTTTCAAAAAGTTTAGTTGAGGTTAATTTAATATTTTTAAGACATTGTTGGAGACATCAATAAGATAAAATACTTAAAATAATATAAAATTATGCATTATGAAGCATTGTTTTATATAACCATGGGCATTAAAATATTTGTAGATGAAATGTATGGTAAGTTATGTGAGAAACATGATATATATATGCTAGCCCAAAGAAGTAAACTAACAATCATAATATCTTATATTTGAAAAAAAATAAATTAAATACAATAGGAAATTGGGGTCTGTGCGAATGAGATAAAAAATATGATGCACATCAAGATAATACAAACACTAATAAAGAAAATCAAACATCATCAGAATGCAATCAAATAAAGGTGTCGGAGAAACATGCACCATAATGTTGCCTGAGATCCCAAAGTTCATGACAAATCACACAAATATAATGCTAAAATTTTAATCCTAGATATTGAAAAAATAATTCATTGCAATAATCTTATATGTGAAATATCAAACCTATGATGTGGGGACTGTTCTTTGACATTGATCTTTTTTGATCTCATGCACATAGGAAGGCTTTGTCATGTATGAAATTAAAGTTTGAAACTTTGTTGGGCCTCACGCACAGCTGCACACCTTCCACTACTATGCTAAAAATTATGAGATAATTGAAGAAAACATAAATACAAATCAGAAATAAGAGCAACCAAAGTTAATGTCAACAATCATGGCATAACATGATGGTTGGTGTGCAATGATATAAATGTGGCATAAGTCTTATAGTTGACTCATGTACGTGATATCATTATTGCAGGAGATCATAATGAAGATTTTTTAGAAGACAATGTAACTAAAGGCCATATGAACTTCGTGTCATATGGTCTATAAAAAATAGCTTGTGGCGCAGTTCATGCAGATGATAATCATGGGGAAAACCATTTTTTTTAATGGATCAAAATCACTAAATGTTTAATTTTTTTCAAGTAATTTGTAAAAACATGTATCGACAGGTGCACAAAATTACTATTTAAATTGTTTAAACTACATTAGAGAAAATTATAACTTTTACTACCTATATAGAGACAACTCAAATTTTAGTGTATGTAAGACATAACCTGATTCCACTTCCAGTGACAACCATGCCCAACCCAAACCTGCAAAGCATATCATTCATAATTGATGATCTAAGTAAAAAAAAAATGATGATAATATCAATATGTTATTCTAATAATCATCTTGATGTTTCAACAATCAAATTGATCTCCAGACCAGCCTTGCCAAAATTGGAGATAATATACTTCATTTTTCACATTAACTAACAAGTTCATCTCTTAGGATTTAATCTGGATGTAGGCTAAATCTTGTCAGATGATAATTTTAAACAAAATGAAGCCTGGATATCACAAATTTATGAAATCCCACGTAACCTGGATCTACGATACCTCGAGTAAGAGTTATTTGATCTGTTCTACTTTCTTGCCAAACAATTATGTTAGATTTACTACGAAGATTATCAAACAATCTTTCGAATTTAAACCATTCAAAAAATTACTAAATCCAAATAACTTAAAAATCATCTTTTGCAAACATCTCCTTACAAGAAAAATTGTTTCAGCAAATACATCCGACAGAAATCTTTTTTGATATCAACATTAACTATAATCAACTCCACTCAACTCCGACAAAGAAGCACAGAACACTCCTGAAGATTGAGACTGCTGACGCCAAATAACAAAACGTTTCATCATTGATTCGTGGCTCAGCACCTGCAACGCAGTCCTGCAGAATTTTTTTTCTCTGTTTATTTATTGATTAAACTAGTTGTGTTTCTNCATTGCAATAATCTTATATGTGAAATATCAAACCTATGATGTGGGGACTGTTCTTTGACATTGATCTTTTTTTTATCTCATGCACATAGGAAGGCTTTGTCTTGTATGAAATTAAGTCTGAAACTTTGTTGAGCCTCACGCACNTTTGTAACGATTTTGTTTATTCTGTCAGAGTTATTTTGACAGTGGCTTTTTCAGTTATGATTTTTTATTTTTATTTTTTTTAATTAAAAACTGTTTTTTTTTTAGTTTAAAAGGTGGAAGATTTTATTGGTTTGATTATGTTGAGTTAGGGTTGCGGGTTGTCGGTCGGTCTTTGGGATGGTAAGACTCGGTTGATCAGGTTAGTTTTGTCGGTCGGCTATTTCAGTAGGAACGTCAACTATTGATCTTTGGATGAGGAGCTTTTGTCGATAGAATGAAACCAGATTATCAGAGAGAGAGTGAATCTAGCTCATTATTTGAGGAAGGGGTTCTTTGAGATGTTTCGTGGATTATTCTAGTTTGAAAAGAAGGAATAAAATTATCCAATGGTTTGAAAATTTAGATTTCGTTTGGGAATAGAGTGAAGTTTTGTTCAATTAGAGTGAGCGTCGACATATGGAGATTTTTTTGTTTGGTGAAGGAAAGGGAGACAGACATCTCTTGAAGCTATTTAGAATGACAAATTTTCGTTATATCAGATCGTAGCTGGCCTCCTCCAGTTCTACGAACGCGTTCTTTAAAAGAAATTGAATGTTAACTTCAAAGGAAACTTTACATGCATTATTTTTTAGTTTTTTTTTTTTTCCATTATAGATTAATTGAAAGCTTTTAGAGAGAGAAATTATTAGGTGAGATTGAAGGATTTAAAAATTATGTATATTCTAATTTTTTAGATTAAATAATTGTGTTATGCAGTGTACTCACTACAATAAAAGCTCATATACATATAATTTACATACATATCATGTAAATTTAAAAATATTCTAGTATTGCCCCCAACAATGTGCAACTTATATAAAAGAGCTTTGGTTGAACTATGGCTTCGTTTGAGAGGACGATGAGGTTCCATTAGGCCACAGTGAACACTGACGTCTAGAAAAAAATTTGTTTGATGAAGCAGCGTCTCGAATGCCTCTAAAAGACATTGTATTATAAGAACGACAAGTTTTTACCATTTTTGATTGCAGCTGACCTCCTCCATTTGATGAACGCAGCTTTTAAAGCAGAGTTGATGAACGGGGATGCTCCTTCAAACGAAACCTAAATGTTACAATGATGCAATATAAATTTATCAAACTTTTTAGTATACTTTTCTAGAGAGAAAAGAAGAAGAATAATTTAAAATTTTAATTTGATGATAAATCAAATTCAGATTATTTTAAAGTTAATTTTGCTAAGTTTTGGCCTCAAAACTAGCGTGCTTTTAAATGGGATATTTACATGTAGAACTCAAAAAATATTGATATTTATAAATTTAGCATCCATGTGATTTTTTTTTAGCTACCAAATCAATGTATTTACACGTGTCATGATCAAATTATTGAGAATTTGATAAAAATAAAAAAATATATATATATGAATTGGGATTTTATCCTAAATTTTGATATTTGAGTGAGAACTTGAAAAATGGATGATAGATGGTGGTTGACTTGCAAATAAGCAGTTTCGGCTGGTTTGTAACTTTCTAGCTTATCTTTATTGATTTGTACATCTCTTAATAATATATTTAGATTTCTAATTAGAAAATGGTTAAGAGGTTGTTCATGGATTAAGCATGATGAAAATAGTATCTCTTAAGATACATATCCGTTGAATTTGAAAAATGTCTGGAAGACACACCCAAGGAATAGAGCGTTACACGAAAGAGAAAGATAGAAAACAGTCTGATGAATAGTAGGATGCCTAACCTTTATTCGATAAAATGATCCTCTATTATATGCAAAGTGGGTACAATTGTGAAATTACATTTATGCCCTTCCCTTGAATAATAACGAGTATTTTAGTAGTTTACAAAAATGAGATCAATACCCATCGGTGGGTCCTTCCGAGTAGGACTCTACCGATCGGTCTACTCTTTGGGGGAAAAGGAGCCGAAGAAAGAAGAGATTGATCAGTCCTGAGATTCCCTCGGAGGGATTTCTTTAACTTGATCTTGGTGGATAATATTTAGTCGGCCAATCCTTCCACCCGTCTCTGTTGAGTCTTCATCAAATCGCCAGATTTTCTCAATATTCATACTGACACATTATGGTATACAATATCTATGACATTTGGATTAATCATAAGATAAATTAGTGATTAAGGAAAGCCTAAAAATATTTTTAGTAAATGATGATTATGCTAAAAAGAGTTGTGAAAGCTGAAAACTTAGCGTAGGACTTGCTTAGAAGAATAATTCGGTGAAATGGGTGAATATAGTAATATTAAGAATAATTGAGTAGTTAATATAAAAGATTAAGATGGTTAGTTTAGTATATAATGGTCGAACTTGAAGTTGTCAATGGCCATACGTACGTGGCTCTTATTTTCCCATACGAGCTAATTAGCCATGCTTCCTATTATAACACCTAGTCTAGGTATGTAGACATGACATGCAATCATGTGCTAAAAAGGGAATATAAAAAACATATATTTTACTAAAGTATTAATCATATACATGACTTTCGCTTATAGAACCCTTGAGTTAGAAGATAAAGATTTATTCCTTGCTTATGGCTCCATTGGTAGAGTGCTTCACATGCATCATATTTGCTACCATGTGTTGATAAAGTTGTGGTTTGAACTATGTTGCTCTCCTTAACATTTCTTAGGAAACTACACATGCATGCAATATGATATTGTGATTAAATTTTGTTAGTTATTGATCATGTTTCATGAAAATGGTGTGATGATGTGATGAAAGCATGATCATGTTTGGGTTAATTCGTTTTCCGCAGTGTCATAATGATGTGATGATTTAAAAGGGCATGTTAGTTTCATGATGATAGCGTATTGATTTCATGTGATTAGCATGATAAAAGAAAAATGAAGTGTGCAAATAGAGTGTATGGATCAATTATAAAGCATGATAAGCTTGGCATGAATTATGTGAATGTTTGCCTGAGTTGAGTCGGCGAGACAATTCGTGATGCGCTGACAAACCATTTAATGAATTTGCTCGAAAAATAACTTACAATCTACTTTTACATAGGCTTNATATATATATATATATATATATATATATATATATATATATATATATATATATATATATATATATATAGAAGTCTCCAAATTAAAAATAATTGCTCAAAGATAACCTCACAAATCTACAATTTTTATTTAGGAATAATGTAGAATTTTCATATTAGTTTGTATATTAATGCTTGACATTTAGTGCAATAATGCTATGCATTATTTTCATTAAAAAAAAGGAAAATTCTCCAATTGTTATGATGTATAATTGAACAAAATGTAAAGAGAAAGTGGACCACATAATATATTGTCCTTTAAGATCTCATATGGTAGTATATTTAATTAAGAAAAATATTATGAATATTTTGTATTTTATTCAAGTTATAATTAATGTTCAAAGCTAAGAATTGATCAAGTTTAAAAAAATAATTGAATTTTACTATTTTTATATAATATGTGTTTTTTTTAACATAATTACAAAATAGTCTTAAAAATATCTCACTATAATAATACAAGGTCTTTTTGCTTAACAAAAAATTAAAAATGATAATGATGTATAAAAATTTATTTTTTTAGTCATTTTTAAAATGATTTTANAATATATTGTCCTTTAAGATCTCATATGGTAGTATATTTAATTAAGAAGAATATTATGAATATTTTGTATTTGATTCAAGTTATAATTGATGTTCAAAGCTAAGAATTGATCAAGTTTAAAAAATGATTGAATTTTACTATTTTTATATAATATGTGTTATTTTCAAGCATAATTACAAAATTGTCTTAAAAATATCTCACTATAATAATACAAGGTCTTTTCGCTTAACAAAAAGAAAATTAAAAAGGGGATTTCTTCAATTTATTTTTTTAGTCATTTTTAAAATGATTTTGTTGCTTTTCTTCCATGACAAAATTAGACAAGTATGCTTAGTTTAATCATTCTTCATAAGGCTTTGAGTATTAATTAATATGTAAAAAATGATAATGATGTATAAAAATTCACTTAAAAGATATAATTTTAATCATTTCATTTTTCAATCAAAGTTATCAAATGTAATATTAATGAAGTTTTTTTCTTCAATTGAATTTAATGAAGTAAAGGAGTTATAATTTTCCTCCCTAAAATTAGTACTTAACATTTTTTTAATTCAAATCATTANAATATATTGTCCTTTAAGATCTCATATGGTAGTATATTTAATTAAGAAGAATATTATGAATATTTTGTATTTTATTCAAGTTATAATTGATGTTCAAAGCTAAGAATTGATCAAGTTTAAAAAAATGATTGAATTTTACTATTTTTATATAATATGTGTTTTTTTCGAGCATAATTACAAAATAGTCTTAAAAATATCTCTCTATAATAATACAAGGTCTTTTCGCTTAACAAAAAAAATTTAAAAAGGGGATTTCTTCAATTTATTTTTTTAGTCATTTTTAAAATGATTTTGTTGCTTTTCTTCCATGACAAAATTAGACAAGTATGCTTAGTTTAATCATTCTTCATAAGGCTTTGAGTATTAATTAATATGTAAAAAATGATAATGATGTATAAAAATTCACTGAAGAGATATAATTTTAGTCATTTCATTTTTCAATAAATGTAATATTAATATTATCAATAATTTAAATAATTGATGAAAATTCCTTTGAAGGAAGTATCTAATTCAAAGTAACAAATACTTTTTTATGGTATTGAAATTTCTTAGGTTGAATTATAATCTAAAAAAAATTGGTGATTGAATATGAATACTTTTGATGAAATTTTTTTCTTCAATTGAATTTAATGAAGTAAAGGACTTATAATTTTCCTCCCTAAAATTAGTACTTATCATTTTTTTAAATCAAATCATTAAGCTTATTCTATATTTCTTGTTATGTGTAATAAAACATTTTTATTTAGCATAAGCATTCTTATAGCACAACATTAATAAAGTATTTATCTCAATATCATGATTTTAATTAATATGTTCTGTTTGCAAGCTAAGGGTATGATCAAATAATTTTAAATTTTGTAAGATTTGACATCATATTAATATATTTTGTTGATTTGTTGATTAAATGTTTTGTGATTGAAATGTATGCCTAAATAAAATAGTTTATGCATGCATATGTGTTCTTTCTTGTGTGCATGTGATACAAATTCCTACAAAGTGAAGTGATATATTTAAGTTGTAGTTTTAGTATTTAAGGTGCGAACTTTGATTGTAAAAACTCTAGAAAGAAAATATAAAATTTGAAAGTTTTCTCCAATGCTTGTAACAATCATAGCTTTTTAACTTATGCTTTCTTGTATTTTTTTAAGAAAACAATAGAGAATACTGACTAGGATAAATCAACTGATTTGTGTTGTTGATTTATGCCAAGATAGATGTTTTTTTGAGTGGATTGAAGTTCATTTAAATATTTGTGAGTAGAGAAGGCAAAGTCACCTCTAAGGTTTAGATTAACTAGATGGAATCTATTTATCTTATTTCTAGAAAACACTTTCTGCACACATAAAAAATTTATCAGAGCCTTCTTCTTTTCTATATACCTGGTATTGATTGCCTTCCTAGCCATTTGCTCACCAAAACTTATCTCCTAATAGTGGGATAAGAGAATTGTTAAAATCTATGTGTTTGAAATTGTACAATTATTATGATTTTTTTTCTTTTCATCATCATCGAGTATATTAGGTGTTTTTTATTCCAAATTTCAATCTTGAAGCTCTAAGCATGAGATCCTTCACATCTTGAGAAAAAGTGGATAACACTCACCGAGTGGCCTTCAAGTTGTACCACCGATGTAGAGCATTGGTGGAGGACTATATATGCTTTTGCTTTAAAGGATTTCCACAAAAATAAGATTTTAAGGGAGGGATTTATAGAAGTCTTTTTTTGAATGAGCTACACATTGATAACTACATACTACTAATTTAACTTGAATTTAGATTACTTTAACATATCATGATTGTGGAAGAGTAGAAGTTAAAAATTTCGCATTCATAGTCTTGAATGAAAAGCATAAATATTTTTTTCTTTTATAAAGGATTGGAAGACTCAGCTAAGAAACTGTTAGTGCCCTTCTTGATGAGTTATTAGATATTAGCAGAGGGGACTTCCCTAAGTGAGATCAATCAAAAGTAATTTATCCAAGCTTAGAAGGTGTCAACAAGTTATAGTTAAACATTTTTATAAGAGGCTAAATATCAAAGAAAAAGGTTGTTTTAGGACCATATTTTATGAAGATATGATAATAGTATTAATACAAGGGGATTAAATATTTTTCTTACCAGTGTTTGTCTCCTCCATATTATAAAAAAAAATCCAACCTAATTAGGTTAACAAACTAGCATTTCATTATTCATATTAGATGCCAACTCAATCAACACATTAAGTAGGTTTTATAAGGGCTTTAGCTTTATCAAGTAGAATTAAAGTTAGGATAAGGAGCCATACATGATGATTTGACATGAGCATAAGCTTTCCATATTTTTTGCTAAATTTTATTAATCATGGGGTTATAGCTTCTCATTGTAAAGAGCATCCAAAACCTTGAATATATTTGTGCATTTTATCGATTGAGTGAGACTTATCCTATCATTTTTTGGTTTATTAGGAAACAAACCTATCAACAATTCAAATATTTTTTTTTTTGACTTCTTAGGTCCAACCTTTATGCTTATCTAACTTTAGAGTTATGAGGGTATGAAGGGATAACAAGAGGATTTTGATGGTGAAAGAAAACAAAATTATTTGGTTATCCATTTGAGTGAAAGTGATAAAGCTAATTAAAAGATGGTAAAATACATGTTTAGGCCTTTTATGAAGTTAAGAGCTTTAAATAACTTATGGTAGGGTAATATATATGTAATTGTTAATTGGATGTGGAGTGATTTTAGTGTTAATTTGGAGGGTTGGAAAAGGTAACCTAAAAATGACTTATGTATTAGTTTACTAGAGGTATTGTGTGTTTACTGAGGAGTAAAGGGACTTTAATGAATAATAGGTCATACGTGATATGGGGAAGTATAGGGTCGATTTGGAAAGAGTTAGGGATGTTAGGTTAATAAATTTTGGTTAGTAGTCAAGACCTTCATTAAAAATAAAGAATTAAGTTTAAAATAGAGAGGATAAGAGAGAATAAATAGACAACTATTGATTCACTAAAAATACAAGAGAGATTAGCTATAAAATTTCATCAATATCAAAAAGAAGCCATCAAATATTTTGACAAAATTTTAGATTTGAACATAATATTATAATCAATAATAATCCATAGTTATGTAATATAGAATGACACACACACACACACACACACACACACACACACACACTTGTTAGAAAACTTAATTTTCATTGAGTTTTTTTTTAATGGGAGGAAATTCTAATATGCTTATTAAAAATTATAGTGAAATTTGATAATTTTCTTAAGAAATAAGTTGGCAATAAAAGGGGCATTATTTGTTTTAGAACACTACAAAAATTGAGTTATGTTAACAAACTATCAATAACTATAAAATTTAAACATGATCATGTGCAGCTTTGGATAGGTCATACATAAATTCTAGGGATAAATCTATCTAGAGTCAATAAGACATTATTCTTTAAAGAATATTTGGCTTTATTTTTGGGCATTATAACATTGCTCCAAGCTCAACTAAACTTTAATTATATCTAAATTAGCTTGAGTTTAGCTTATCATAATCCCCCCACAAAAGTGATTTTCAATTTAACACACGGTCTTTAACAAACAAATAGCTTATTTTAGGTTCATGTTAATCACGTTCCTATCTAGGTTTAATTATTATGCCTCTAAACTATTAATATAACATCCAATAAAACTTATATAAGCTTAATTAAGCTAATCCTTAAATTTTTTTAATGAATTTTTTATTATTTTATATAGATTTTTGCTTATATAAGTATAAACATAACTTTAATGCCAACATTTTATTCTTAATAAAATAATTAAAGTGAGGCTCCTTTAATTTCTTAGATTTGAAAATAAAAATATATTTTATAAAACTCACAAATATTTTAAAAGGGACCAATCTAATTTTTTTTCCTTCGAAGTTCTTCATATAAGAAGTTGATTTTATTTAATTTGTATTGTGTTTGTGTGCGTGTGTGTGAAATTAGATTTATTGAGCAAAGATGAGCATAAGATTCTCACAACATTGGGATTCTTGAGTATGGATGAGCATAAAAATCTCACACTCTCACACTCTTGGTATATATGGAAATATCCACTTGCATATAATAATAATATAATCAAAGAAGATTTGATGTTAATATTTCATTTCTTATGAACATGATTCTTATATATTTGATTATTTAGTGTTGCATTTAATCTCTACTTGAAGTTTCTTTAGGTAAACCAATTTCTCCCATTCATAATTAACAAAATGGTTCAATGATAAACAATTAATCTTTAATTTAGGGGATGATATCTCTAAGATTCTTATAAATTTAATATGGGGGGTCTGTTTATTTAAATATAAATTAATATTACTATAATCATGGTTTGTAGAATGCATTAATACAATTTTTAAGTAATCAAATTAAATCTTTAGTAGGCCATCAAATAAAATTAACAGAAGATTATTTATGTTTTTTCTTGATGTAGAGAGAGAGAGAGTGTGTGTGTGTGTGTGTGGAGAGAGAGAAGAGCATAAGAATTTTTTTAAAAGTAGTAAACTTCAAAAGCAATTGTAAAANTGGAGAGAGAGAAGAGCATAAGAATTTTTTTAAAAGTAGTAAACTTCAAAAGCAATTGTAAAATACCATAATCATCTCTTACACTTTAATGCCTCTTTATTTTGTTTTTCATTCTCTTCTTGTTGACTTAGTTCTCCCCTCTTTTTGTTCCATCATCTACTACTTCTTTTTAACTTCTTATACAATTATAATGGAAAATGAAGTCCAATGAAGCAATGTTATCATACCATAATATCTTGCTTTGTCAAAACTATAACTAGAATACATGGAGGGAATCCATAATTCTATCCTTATTGGCTTGTTGGAATGAGAAAGAAATCAATAGAGATCAAAAGCGCATTTGGTAGAGGAATAGTCAACTATCTATGCACGCGTGTGTGTGTGTGTGTGTGTGTGTGAGAGAGAGAGAGAGAGAGAGAGAGAGAGAATACTATGTAAGATATAGAGTTTTGTGTGGCTAATTTATCATGAATTTATTTGATAATTAATTCTAATTTTGTCTTTATTTTTATAAATAAATCAACGACAAAATTATTTATTCTCAAATTAAAACTAATTCTAAATTTAGAATAAATTTATAAATAATGATTTTTAATATTATAAGAAAATTATTTTTTTTCACTGTAGGATGTTGACGATGTAGTTTAAGAGATTATTTAATCTTTTTTGTTAAATCATTTTTTATAATTATTTATTGAACATTAAATTCCTTAACCTCTCTTATTTTTTAAAACTAAATTCTAATCCCTAATTAATTCCTTTGGTCTCCTCTATCTTGATTTCATTGAGGAGAGAGAAAAGATTGTGGTGTTGTATTCTTGCTTTCATACAACCTAGCATGTGATATAAATGTCTTAGCTTGCTTTTTATTTGATTTTTATATTAATGAAAATAACCTTCCAACAAACCTTACCACATGATTCTTAAGAAGTCTCTTTGATTCATAAATTCAATCCATACCCTTGAGGTAGAATTGTTGTAATATGATTAGTTGATAAACATGAAATTAATCAATTTTTTCAAAAAGTTTAGCTGTGGTTAATTTAATATTTTTAAGACATTGTTGGAGACATCAATAAGATAAAATAACAAAATCTACTTAAAATAATATATAATTATGCATTATGAAGCATTGCTTATATAACTGTGGGCATTAAAATATTTCTAGATGACATGTATGGTAAGTTATATAAGAAACATGATATATATATGCTAGCCCAAAGAAGTAAGCTAACAATCATAATATCTTATATTTGAGGAAAAATAAATTAAATACAATAGGAAATTGGGGTCTGTGCGAAAGAGATAAAAAATATGATGCACATCAAAATAATACAAACACTAATAAATAAAATCAAACATCATTAGAATGCAATCAAATAAAGGTGTCGGAGAAACATGCACCATAATGTTGCCTGAGATCCCAAAGTTCATGACAAATCACACAAATATAATGCTAAAATTTTAATCCTAGATATTGAAAAAATAATTCATTGCAATAATCTTATATGTGAAATATCAAACCTATGATGTGGGGACTGTTCTTTGACATTGATCTTTTTTGATCTCATGCACATAGGAAGGCTTTGTCTTGTATGAAATTAAAGTCTGAAACTTTGTTAGGCCTCACGCAGAGCTGCACACCTTCCACTAATATGCTAAAAATTATAAGATAATTGAAGAAAACATAAATACAAATCAGAAATAAGAGCAACCAAAGTTAATGTCAACAATCATGGCATAACATGATGGTTGGTGTGCAATGATATAAATGTGGCATAAGTCTTATAGTTGACTCATGTACGTGATATCATTATTGCAAGAGATCATAATGAAGATTGTTTAACTAAAGGACATACGAACTTCGTGTCTTATGGTCTATAAAAATAGCTTGTGGCGTACTTCATGCGGGTGATAATCATGCACAAAACCAGTTTTTTTTTTTTTTAAATGGATCAAAATCACTAAATGTTTAATTTTTTCCAAGTAATGTGCAAAAACATATATCGACAGGGTTGCACAAAATTACTATTTAAATTGTTTAAACTACATTAGAGAAAATTATAACTTTTACTACCTATATAAAGACAACTCAAAATGTTAGTCNTATAGTTGACTCATGTACGTGATATCATTATTGCAAGAGATCATAATGAAGATTGTTTAACTAAAGGACATATGAACTTCGTGTCTTATGGTCTATAAAAATAGCTTGTGGCGTAGCTCATGCGGGTGATAATCATGCACAAAACCAGTTTTTTTTTTTTTAAATGGATCAAAATCACTAAATGCTTAATTTTTTCAAGTAATGTGCAAAAACATATATCGACAGAGTTGCACAAAATTACTATCTAAATTGTTTAAACTACATTAGAGAAAATTATAACTTTTACTACCTATATAGAGACAACTCAAATTTCAGTGTGTGTAAGACATAACCTGATTCCACTCCCAGTGACAACCATGCCCAAGCCAAACCTGCAAAGCATATCATTCATAATTGATGATCTAAGTAAAAAAAAAAATGATGATAATATCAATATGTTATTCTAATAATCATCTTGATGTTTCAACAATCAAATTGATCTCTAGTCCGGCCTTGCCAAAATTGGAGATAATATACTTCATTTTTCACATTAATTAACAAGTTCATCTCTTAGGATTTAATCTGGATGTAGGCTGAATCTTGTCAAATGGTAATTTTAAACAAAATAAAGCCTGGATACCACAAATTTACTAAATCCCACGTAACGTGGATTTACGATACCTCGAGTAAGAGTTATTCGATCTGTTCTACTTTCTTGCCAAACAATTATGTTAGATTTACAGGATTCAGTATGTAGATTATCAAACAATCTTTCCAATTTAAACCATTCAAAAGTTTACTAAATCCAAATAGCTTAAAAATCATCTTTTGCAAACATCTCCCTGCAAGAAAAATTGTTTCAACATNAAAAATGATGATAATATCAATATGTTATTCTAATAATCATCTTGATGTTTCAACAATCAAATTGATCTCCAGTCCGGCCTTGCCAAAATTGGAGATAATATACTTCATTTTTCACATTAATTAACAAGTTCATCTCTTAGGATTTAATCTGGATGTAGGCTGAATCTTGTCAAATGGTAATTTTAAACAAAATAAAGCCTGGATACCACAAATTTACTAAATCCCACGTAACGTGGATTTACGATACCTCGAGTAAGAGTTATTCGATCTGTTCTACTTTCTTGCCAAACAATTATGCNTCATCTCTTAGGATTTAATCTGGATGTAGGCTGAATCTTGTCAAATGGTAATTTTAAACAAAATAAAGCCTGAATATCACAAATTTATTAAATCCCACGTAACGTGGATTTACGATATATCTCGAGTAAGAGTTATTCGATCTGTTCTACTTGCCAAACAATTATGTTAGATTTACAGGATTCAGTATGTAGATTATCAAACAATCTTTCCAATTTAAACCATTCAAAAGTTTACTAAATCCAAATAACTTAAAAACCATCTTTTGCAAAAACATCTCCCTGCAAGAAAAATTGTTTCAACAAATACATCCGACAGAAATCTTTTTTGATATCAACATTAACTCTATTCAGCTCCACTCAACTCCGACAAANAACATATACATCCGACAGAAATCTTTTTTGATATCAACATTAACTATAATCAACTCCACTCAACTCCGACAAGGAAGCACAGAACACTCCTGAAGATGGAGACTGTTGACGCCAAATAACAAAACGTTTCATGATTGATTAGTGGCTCAGCAGCTGCAACGCAGTCCTGCAGAATTTTTTTCTCTGTTTATTTATTGATTAAACTAGTTGTGTTTCAGACTGTTTCTCTTGAAGAGCGTGAGGCCACGTGGGAAGTGAGTGGCGGGGCAGCGGGAGCACCGGAGGCGGCCGAGGCGGCGGCAGTGGAGGCGCAAAGACAGTCACGTGGGTTCGTGCAGCAGGAAGAAGTTGCGCTGGGAGCCATTAGAGTGTCGGTATACGGTTTTTATATTTAATTGGGTGGATCAGAATTTATTTCAGTCGGGCTTTGTTTGTAACGATTTTGTTTATTCTGTCAGAGTTATTTTGACAGTGGCTTTTTCAGTTATGATTTTTTATTTTTTTTTCTTAATTAAAAACTGTTTTTTTAGTTTAAAAGGTGGGAAATTTTATTGGTTTGATTATGTTGAGTTTGGGTTGCGGGTTGTCGGTCGGTCTTTGGGACGATAAGACTCGAATGATCAGGTTAGTTTTGTCGGTCGGCTATTTCAGCATGAACGTCGACTATTGATTACTGGATGAGGAGGTTCTGTCGATAGAATGAAACTGGATTATCAAAGAGAGAGTGAATCTAGCTCATTATTTGAGGAAGGGGTTCTTTGAGATGTTTCGTGGATTATTCTAGTTTGAAAATAAGGAATAAAATTATTCAATGGTTTGAAAATTTAGATTTCGTTTGGGAATGGAGTGAAGTTTTGTTCGATTAGAGTGAGCGTCGACATATGGAGATTTTTTTGTTTGGTGAAGGAACGGGAGACAGACATCTCTTGAAGCTATTTAGAATGACAAATTTTCGTTATATCAGATCGTAGCTGGCCTCCTCCAGTTCTACGAACGCGTTCTTTAAAAGAAATTGAATGTTAACTTTAAAGGAAGCTTTACATGCATTATTTTTTAGNTTGGGTGGATCAGAATTTATTTCAGTCGGGCTTTGTTTGTAACGATTTTGTTTATTCTGTCAGAGTTATTTTACAGTTCTTAATTAAAAACTGTTTTTTTATGTTTAAAAGGTGGAAGATTTTATTGGTTTGATTATGTTGAGTTAGGGTTGCAGGTTGTCGATCGGTCTTTGGGATGGTATGATTCGGTTGATCAGGTTAGTTTTGTCGTTCGGCTATTTCAGCAGGAACGTCGACTATTGATCTTCAGATGAGGAGGTTTTGTCGATAGAATGAAACCAGATTATCAGAAAAAGAGTGGATCTAGCTCATTATTTGAGGAAGGGGTTCTTTCAGATGTTTCGTGGATTATTGTAGTTTGAAAAGAAGGAATAAAATTATCCATTGTTTTGAAAATTTAGATTTCGTTTGGGAATAGAGTGAAGTTTTGTTCGATTAGAGTGAACGTCGATATATGAGATTTTTTTGTTTGGTGAAGGAACGGGAGACAGAGATCTCTTGAAGCTATTTAGAATGACAAATTTTCGTTGAATCAGATTGCAGCTGGCCTCCTCCAGTTCTACGAATGCGTTCTTTAAAAGAAATTGAATGTTAACTTCAAAGAAAGCTTTACATGCATTATTTTTTAGGTTTTTTTTTTCCATTATAGATTAATTGAAAGCTTTTAGAGAGAGAAATTATTAGGTGAGATCAAAGGATTTAAAAATTATGTATAGTCTAATTTTTTAGATTAAATAATTGTGTTATGCAGTGTACTCACTACAATATAAGCTCATATATATATATATAAATTTACATACATATCATGCAATACTTATGTATTTATATATGTAACATCTAAAATTAAATATTTATATTTATGACATTCTAGAATAAAAAAATTAAGTATGAAAAATTTTTGTTAATGTAATAGTAAAAATTTAAGAGATTACATGCGAAATTGTATGTGTTTGATATGTAATGCCCAAAAAAAAATATACAAAGTGTGTAACAAAAAATATTCTAGTATTGTTCCAACAATGTGCAACTTATATAAAAGAGCTTTAGTTGAACTAGGGCTTCGTTTGAGAGGACGGTGAGGTTCCATTAGGTCGCAGAGAACACTGGCGTCTAGAAAAATTTTTGTTTGATGAAGCAGCTTCTCGAATGCCTCTGAAAGACGTTGTATTATAAGAACGACAAGTTTTTACCATTTCTGATTGCAGCTGACCTCCTCCATTTGATGAACGCAGCTTTTAAAGGAGAATTGATGAACGAGGATGCTCCTTCAAACGAAACCTAAATGTTACAATGATGCAATATAAATTGATCAAACTTTTAAGTATAATTTTCTAGAGAGAAAAGAAGAGGAATAATTTAAAATTTTAATTTGCTGATAAATCAAATTCAGATTATTTTAAAGTTAATTTTGCTAATTTTTGGCCTCAAAACTAGTGTGCTTTTAAATGGGATAATTACATATAGAACTCAAAAAATATTGATATTTATAAATTTATCATCCATGTGATTTTATTGAGTTACCAAATCAATGTATTTACACGTGTCATGATCAAATTATTGAGAATTTGATTAAAAAAATATATATATATGAGTTGGGGTTTTATCCTAAATTTTTATATTTGAGTGAGAACTTGAAAAATGGATGATAGATGGTGGTTGACTTGTAAATAAGAAGTTTCGGCTGGTTTGTAACTTTCTAGCTTATATTTATTGATTTGTACATCTCTTAATAAATTATGGTTCTAATTAATAATATATTTAGATTTCTAATTAGAAAATGGTTAAGAGGTTGTTCATGGATTAAGCAAGATGAAAATTATATCAGGAAGACACACCCAATGAATAGAGCGTTACAGGAAAGAGAGAGATAGAAAACAGTCTGATGAATAGTAGGATGCCTAACCTTTATTCGATAAAATGATCCTCTATTATATGCAAAGTGGGTACAATTGTGAAATTACATTTATGCCCTTCCCTTACTTGAATAATAAGGAGTATTTTAGTATTTTACAAATATGAGATCAATATACCCATCGGTGGGTCCTTCCGAGTAGGACTCTACCGATCGGTATACTCTTTGGGGGAAAAGGAGCCGAAGAAAGAAGAGATCGATCAGTCCTGAGATTCCCTCGAAGGGATTTCTTTAACTTGATCTTGGTGGATAATATTTGGTCGGCCAATCCTTCCGCCCGTCTCTGTTGTGTCTTCATCAAATCGTCAGATTTTCTCAAAATTCATGCTGACACATTATGGTATACAATATCTATGACATTTGGATTAATCATAAGATGAATTATTTATTCTTAGTGATTAAGGAAAGCCTAAAAATATTTTTAGTGCTAAAAAGATTTGTGAAAGCTGAAAACTTAGCGTAGGACTTGCTTAGAAGAATAATTCGGTGAAATGGTTGAATATAGTAATATTAAGAGTAATTGAGTAGTTAATATAAAAGATTAAGATGGTTAGTTTAGTATATAATGGTCGAACTTGAAGTTGTCAATGGCCATACGTACGTGGCTCTTATTTTCCCATACGAGCTAATTAGCCATGCTTCCTATTATGACACCTAGTCTAGGTATGTAGACATGACATGCAATCATGTGCTAAAAGAGGAACATAAAAAACATATATTTTACTAAAGCATTAATCATATACATGACTTTCGCTTAATGAACCCTTGAGTTAGAAGATAAAGATTTATTCCTTGCTTATGGCTCCATTGGTAGAGTGCTCCACATGCATCATATTTGCTACCATGTGTTGATAAAGTTGTGGTTTGAATTAAGTTGCTCTCCTTAACATTTCTTAAGAAACTACACATGCATGCAATATGATATTGTGATTAAATGTTGTTAGTTACTGATCATGTTTCATGAAACATGTGTGATGATGTGATGAAAGCATGATCATGTTTGGGTTAATTCGTTTTCCGCAGTGTCATAATGATGTGATGATTTAAAAGAGCATGTTAGTTTCATGATGATAGCTTATTGATTTCATGTGATTAGCATGATAAAAGAAAAAGGAAGTGTGCAAATAGAGTGTATGGATCAATTATAAAGCATGATAAGCTTGGCATGAATCATGTGAATGTTTGCTTGAGTTGAGTCTGCGAGACATTTTGTGGCGCGCTGACAAGCCATTTAATGAATTTGTTTTGAATAATAACTTACAATCTACTTTTATATAGGCTTGGAGGNCACTACAATAAAAGCTCATATACATATAATTTACATACATATCATGTAAATTTAAAAATATTCTAGTATTGCTCCAACACCGTGCAACTTATATAAAAGAGCTTTAGTTGAACTATGGCTTCGTTTGAGAGGACGGTGAGGTTCCATTTATGTCGCAGAGAACACTGACGTCTGGAAAAATTTTTGTTTGTTGAAGCAGCGTCTTGAATGCCTCCGAAAGATATTGTATTATAAGAACGACAAGTTTTTACCATTTCTGATTGCAGCTGACCTCCTCCATTTGATGAACACAGCTTTTAAAGGAGAATTGATGAACGGGAATGCTCCTTCAAACGAAACCTAAATGTTACAATGATGCAATTTAAATTTATCAAACTTTTTAGTATACTTTTCTAGAGAGAAAAGAAGAAGAATAATTTAAAATTTTAATTTGATGATAAATCAAATTCAGATTATTTTAAAGTTAATTTTGCTAAGTTTTGGCCTCAAAACTAGTGTGCTTTTAAATGGGATAATTACATATAGAACTCAAAAATATTGATATTTATAAATTTATGATCCATGTGATTTTTTTGAGCTACCAAATCAATGTATTTACACGTGTCATGATCAAATTATTGAGAATTTGATAAAAATAAAAAAAAATATATGAATTGGGGTTTTATCCTAAATTTTGATATTTGAGTGAGAACTTGAAAAATGGATGATAGATGGTGGTTGACTTGTACATAAGAAGTTTCGGCTGGTTTGTAACTTTCTAACTTATCTTTATTGATTTGTACATCTCTTAATAAATTATGGTTCTAACTAATAATATATTTAGATTTCTAATTAGAAAATGGTTAAGAGGTTGTTCATGAATAAGCATGATGAAAATAGTATCTCTTAAGATACATATCCGTTGAATCTGAAAAATGTCTGGAAGACACACCCAAGGAATAGAGCGTTACAGGAAAGAGAAAGATAGAAAACAGTCTGATGAATAGTAGGATGCCTAATCTTTATTCGATAAAATGATCCTCTATTATATGCAAAGTGGGTACAATTGTGAAATTACATTTATGCCCTTCCCTTACTTGAATAATAAGGAGTATTTTAGTATTTTACAAATATGAGATCAATATACCCATCGGTGGGTCCTTCCAAGTAGGACTCTATCGATCGGTCTACTCTTTGGGGGAAAAGGAGTCGAAGAAAGAAGAGATTGATCAGTCTTAAGATTCCCTCAGAGGGATTTATTTAACGATCTTGGTGGATAATATTTGGTCGGCCAATCCTTCCACCCGTCTCTGTTGAGTCTTCATCAAATCGCCAGATTTTCTCTATATTCATGCTGACACATTATGGTATACAATATCTATGACATTTGGATTAATCATAAGATAAATTATTTATTCTAAGTGATTAAGGAAAGCCTAAAAATATTTTTAGTAAATGATGATTATGCTAAAAAGAATTGTGAAAGCTGAAAACTTAGCGTAGGACTTGCTTAGAAGAATAATTCGGTGAAATGGGTGAATATAGTAATATTAAGAATAATTGAGTAGTTAATATAAGAGATTAAGATGGTTAGTTTAGTATATAATAGTCGAACTTGAACTTGTCAATGGCCATACGTACGTGGCTATTATTTTCCCATACGAGCTAATTAGCCATGCTTCCTATTATAACTCCTAGTCTAGGTATGTAGACATGACATGCAATCATGTGCTAAAAAGGGAACATAAAAAACATATATTTTACTAAAGTATTAATCATATACATGACTTTCGCTTATAGAACCCTTGAGTTAGAAGATAAAGATTTATTCCTTGCTTATGGCTCCATTGGTAGAGTGCTTCACATGCATCATATTTGCTACCATGTGTTGATAAAGTTGTGGTTTGAACTATGTTGCTCTCCTTAACATTTCTTAGGAAACTACACATGCANTATATATATATATATATATATTGGGTTTTAAAGATTTAGCTCTATAATAGGTCATAATTTTGAATTTCTTAAAAAAGTTTTTGGTCAACAATTTGGTTTTTTTTCATTGAATTTGTAAAACAGATCAAATAAAATAAATAAAATTTACTAATCTCTTCAATTATTAAATCATTAACCACGGTAAAATACATGAATAAACAAGTGGCAAAAAGATTAACATGCATATTATTTATTATATATGTGAAATTTATAAACTTTAGCAAAATTTATTTGATATTCTTTTTAATGCATGTTATGTAAGCTAAGGATAATGATACTTACTGTTAATGTTAATTACATTTTGTTTCATTCAAAATTGAACCAAACTGACTAAACTGAATTTAATTCTATTGTTTGACTTAAGAAATAGCTTAGTTAGTTTAATTTTCTTAAAGTGTCAAGACAAACTTAATTGGCATTGCAAATTTTTAAATCAAATTAATTAAATTGTCCAATTTCAAATCCATGGATAGTAGTTGTGTAATACATTTATAAAAACAATTTATGATTTACATTGATGGTGCCAAGGCATTAAGAGTTTGTATTATTAAGTGACTAACCCAAAAATAAAAATGTAAGTTCCTATTAGTTGATGATTTGTAACATAAGTTCATTAGTAAATGCTAATTATATTAAATATAAGAATAGTTGTTAATATTTTTGCATGATATTATTGTGAGTTAGAGAACCACCTACGAATTCTATTAGATATTTGTCATAGTTTCAAATTTTTTTTTTTTACAAATATTATTTTAGTTCATGTATTCTGTGTATGAAAACCCTCAACAGTAGAAGATTAGAAAGTTTGAAAAGTTGAAGTGATAATGATGAAAATTACCATCAGCACCACAATGTCATGTTGGAAATTTTCCTAATAGGTTTCCCAAGAGTAAGACACCACACAACGCCAAACTAGAGCACATTAGTGCTAGCCTCTAGAGCATCACAATGCAATCTTGGGTTGAACTTGGAACTGAGAGATAGAGAGCTTAGTGCCTCAGCCTTCACATTGGAGTGATGCAGTGCTGCACCTTTTCATCGATAGTATCAAGCATAATGTATGAATCTATCATTTTTATTTTATGATGAGCGGGCTCAATTGATTTCAGAATATCAATAGTCGCTATAGGTTTACCGACTATGATTACTGCCTACTCAACTTTTTATCTTATTCTATGGGGATATGAAAAATAAAATACCTAGCTTGCTTGCCTTGATAAAATGAACGGATCAGATTTATCATATCTCCTGTTCACTTTTACTTCTACAATATTATATAGTTGTTTAACTATTGTTCCATGGTTAGGAATAGGAACAAACTAGTCACATTTGAATCAGAATACACTCCCACCAATAAAGCTAGAATAAAATAGTTCAACAACTTATTCAAGAATCCCATAGTAATCTATCTCATCGTTCGATTTATTATTTGCTTTAACCAAAATCTCACAAGAAACTTGTAGTCATTCACTTCATAATTTTACAAAATTTTCACGATACGCATGGGTCCCCAAGCAGGAACTATCAAGCCATGATGTGTTACTCCATTGTCTCGATCATGAATCTAACAATTCAAAAAAAACTCTTGAGTCATTGAAGATACCTGNATCAGAATACACTCCCACCAATAAAGCTAGAATAAAATAGTTCAACAACTTATTCAAGAATCCCATAGTAATATATCTCATCGTTCGATTTATTATTTGCTTTAACCAAAATCTCACAAGAAACCTGTAGCCATTCACTTCATAATTTTACAAAATTTTCACGATGCGCATGGGTCCCCAAGCAGGAACTATCAAGCCATGATGTGTTACTCCATTGTCCCGATCATGAATCTAACAATTCAAAAAAAACTCTTGCGTCATTGAAGATACCTAATAGGAATTATCTTAGATGCTTAATAGTTTAGTTAAGCTCTAACTTACAAATGTTGTGAACCATCGGGGGAAATTATTGACTATCTCTTGGCTTATGATATCATCTTCAACTGAGTTCAATATATCTAAGAATAAATTGTTTCCACAATGAAAACGTTATGGATGAGCTGATTATAATATTTTTACCCTAAAGAATAAACTATTAATAAAATTTAGTATCATACTCAATGAAGGGTTGAATTTCGTCGCAATTTAGAAATAAAATAAACTGTCACTCTTCAGAGAGTTTTAGAGGAATTTCAAAGTATTTTTATGNTATAATATTTTTACCCTAAAGAATAAACTATTAATAAAATTTAGTATCATACTCAATGAAGGGTTGAATTTCATCGCAATTTAGAAATAAAATAAAGTGTTGTTCTTCAGAGAGTTTTAGAGGAATTCCAAAGTATTTTTATACGGTGGAGTGGAATTCTCTAAGTTTCCATGGTAGCTTGACAACTTTGACCATGATGGTGCATGGAGAAGGGGGAGGCATGTGAGAGGGCTCTAAGTTGATTGGAGACTCCTTATGTGGATAACACGGATCAAGGATAATTGTGTTTGACTCACCAATGAGTGGTCGAAGCTGGCTTGAGCTTGATGGCATGTTTGGTGACATGTGTCCCTTCCCTCATGATGAACATTGATGAATAGTGACAAGACACCAATTAAGGGTGACTTTAGNGATTTAGCTCTATAATAGGTCATAATTTTGAATTTCTTAAAAAAGTTTTTGGTCAACAATTTGGTTTTTTTTTATTGAATTTGTAAAACAGATCAAATAAAAATAAATAAAATTTACTAATCTCTTCAATTATTAAATCATTAACCAGGGTAAAATATATGAATAAACAAGTGGCAAAAAGATTAGCATGCATATTATTTATTATATATATGAAATTTATAAACTTTAGCGAAATTTATTTGATATTCTTTTTATTGCATATTATGTAAGCTAAGGATAATTNATGAATAAACAAGTGGCAAAAAGATTAGCATGCATATTATTTATTATATATATGAAATTTATAAACTTTAGCAAAATTTATTTGATATTCTTTTTAATGCATATTATGTAAGCTAATGATAATTATACTTGCCGTTAATGTTAATTACATTTTGTTTCATTCAAAATTGAACCAAACTGACTAAACTGAATTTAATTCTATTGTTAGATTTAAGAAATAGCTTAGTTAGTTTAATTTTCTTAAAAGTGGCTAGACAAACTTAATTGGCATAGCAAATTTTTAAATCAAATTAGTTAAATTGTCCAATTTCAAATCCATGGATAGTAGTTGTGTAAGACATTTATAAAAACAATTTATGATTTACATTGATGGTGCCAAGGCATCAAGAGTTTGTATTATTAAGTGACTGACTCAAAAAAAAATGTCATTATTAACATCATCACTAAAATTTCTTATGCCCTAAGTAAGTTCCTATTAGTTGATGATTTGTAACATAACTTCATTAGTAAATGTTAATTATATTAAATATAAGAATAGTTGTTAATATTTTTGCATGATATTATTGTGAGTTAGAGAACCGCCTACAAATTCTATTAGATATTTGTCATAGTTTCATTTTTTTTTTTTACAAATATTATTTTAGTTCATGTATTCTGTGTATGAAAACACCCAACAGTAGAAGATTAGAAAGTTTGAAAAGTTGAAGTGATAATGATAAAAATTACCATCAACACCACAATGTCATGTTGGAAATTTTCCTAATAGGTTTCCCAAGAGTAAGACACCACACAACGCCAGACTAGAGCACATTAGTCCAAGCCTCTAGAGCATCACAAGAGATAGAGAGCTTAGTGCCTTAGCCTTGACATTGGAGTGCCGCAGTGCTGCAACTTTTCATCGATATTATCAAGATGAATGTATGAATCTATCATTTTTATTTTTTGATGAGCGGGTTCAATTAAATTCAGAAAATCAATAGTTGCTATAGGTTTATCAGCTATGATTACTGCCTACTCGACTTTTTCTCTTATTCTATGGGGATATGAAAAATAAAATACTTGACTTACTTGCCTTGATAAAATGAATGGATCAGATTTATCATATCTTCTGTTCACTTTTACTTCTACAATATTATATAGCTGTTTAACTATTGTTCCATGGTTAGGAATAGGAACAAACTAGTCACATTTGAATCGTAATACACTCTCACCAATAAAACTAGAATAAAATAGTTCAACAACTCATTCAAGAATCCCATAGTAATCTATCTGATCGTTCGATTTATTATTTTCTTTAACCAGAATCTCACAAGACACTTGTAGCCATTCACTTCATAATTTTACAAAATTTTCATGATGCGCATGGGTCCCCAAGCAAGAACTATCAAGTCATGATGTGTTACTCCATTGTTCTGATCATGAATCTAACAATTAAAACAAAAACTCTTGTGTCATTGAAGATACCTAATAGGAATTATCTTAGATGCTTAATAGTTTTGTTAAGCTCTAACTTACAAATGTTGTGAACCATCGGGGGAAACTATTCACTATCTCTTGGCTTGTGATATCATCTTCAACTGAGTTCAACGTATCTAAGAATAAACTGTTTCCACAATGAAAAATTTATGGATGAGCTCATTATAATATTTTTACCCTAAAGAACAAACTATTAATAAAATTTAGTATCTTACTCAATGGAGGGTTGAATTTCATCGCAATTTAGAAATAAAATAAAGTGTCGCTCCTCAGAGAGTTTTAGAGGAATTCCAAAGTATTTTTATGCAATGGAGTGGGATTCTCTAAGTTTCCATGGTAGCTTGACAACTTTGACCATGATGGTGCATGGAGAAGGGGGAGGCATGTGAGAGGGCTCTAAGTTGATTGGAGACTCCTTAGGTGGATAACATAGATCAAGGATAATTATGTTTGACTCACCAATGAGTGGCTGAAGCTGGGTTGAGCTAGATGGCATGTTTGGTGACATGTGTCCTTTCCCTCATGATGAGCATTGATGAATAGTGGCAAGCCACCAATTAAGGGTGAGTTTAGGTTGAGTTGGTTGGATGAGTCACCCATGTCATGCTAGGTGGCTATTGGGTCATGGGTGACCCAATAAGAATGGGTCATGATCCAAGAGCCATGGGTTGAGCTTTCCCTTAGGGTTGAACCTAGACTAATTAAGTTGGGTTTTCCTCATAGCCTAAGCCCAAAGGGAATTCTAAACAACCTTTTAATTAATTAAAAGACTTATAGAGGTTGACCCTATGACAATTGTTTAGCCCACTGGTATGCTTGAGACTGAGCTATTCTTCTAATTCACTTTTTTCGTCAATACTAATCATGCAATACATATTAGGTAAATACTATTTGGTTGATGATGGATATTCGTTGCAACGAGGGTATCTTAAGCCCTATCTTGATATGAGATACCACATACATGACTTTAAGTGAGCCAGTAATGTAACACGAGGCAAAAAGAAATGTTCAATAAAAGAAATTTCTGCTTATGTGGTGTCATTAAGAGAAATTTTGGTGTTTGGAAGAAGAAATACTTTGTGGTATGTCATCTTACTCGTTTCCCAAACAAGTGTAGATTGTAATTACCATGATGATGCTCTACAATTACATTTGACGACATCTTCCCTGCAACGACATTGACTTTCGTAGAGTGGACGAGGATAATGAACATGTACCTACTGAGGCATTTGAGTACCGTCTTAGTCATTCTTTGTCACAACCTAAGAACGATGCTTCTGCCACGTGTACTAAAGACGGGGAAGGTGTAAGTGAGATGATAGAGTTGATGGAACAAATTACAAATGCGATGTTAGAAGGGTGATTAGAGTATTCATTATGTTATTATTTGTATTTATTCAATAGTATGTGTATTTTATTCATTTAATGTTTATTTCATTTCCCTCTTTATTTGATAATGATTGTTTGGGTGGCTTTTTACGCTATTTTTAAGTGTTTTTTTCATTAGCATTTCATTTGTTGTAATTTTTGTGGGTTTGGGAGTTCCATGATGAGAAATTTAACCTTATGGGTTCTTCTAGATGACCTATCAGTTGGTGTTGGTTAATCTCACGTGTGAAATTTTACTGATGGCAACCAAATTCCTCTCTTCTTTTTGGTGTTGCAGTTTTTTAGTTACTTTTGGATAGCCTTTTTTGGTGATATACATATGTGACAAACACGAGCTTGGTATTACTTGGGTTAAAGACAGCCAAGAAGCCATTTTTTATAAGGTCTGCTGTCTTATTATAGTTACAAATTCTTTGGTTGGTATACAAAGCTCTATGGGGCAACAAACCTACACAAATTGTAATTAATTTCTTCTTTTATGAATTTCTACTTGTGTTATGACTAATCGATTGTTTTTTAAAGCATTCAGGAAAGATGAACTCTAGGATTTCTGGGACCTCCTGAGGATTGATGAGTCATTATAGACTTCAGACTTTCCTGCTGAGGTCACGTCAGCCACATAGCTACGGATGAAAATTCTACAGATGCCCGTGGAGAATTACAGAGAAGTGTGCTTTGTCTGGTGGTCAGACAGGCTGATAGATTCCACCGCTGAGAGTGAACAAGAATTAATAGTATTTCTGGAGGATAGTGTAGCTCATGATATACACGATTATCATTTTAAAAATGAGATTATCATATTTTTAAATGTTATTTTATTAGTTTATTTTCTTTTTTATATTAATATTGATACTCATTGTTAAGTGAGGTGTATATTTAATTTTTTATATTTTTATGAATTGAATTTTTGATTCTCAAATATAATATATATTACTATGACAGTTCTGTTACAAACAACATTAAAACATAAGGGAAGAATGATTATTTGTCTAGAAAGAACTGTTACACATCTGTTTTCAAACTACAAAAAATAAACAACTATCTAGTTTATTTGCAAAAGCTTCTGCATAGCAACTTTCTGTAGCACCTGTTATGCATCAACTTGTTAATAAACTACAACTACTCCAAACAGACCCTTAATTTCTTGCATAGCCTTTGGACCAGATTTTAAATGGGATGCAAGCATGACCATAATCTAAATCATACTAATATGGCCTCCATGCCTAAGACTTGTGTAGATAACTTTGTCATATCGCATGTTCCGAGGAGAAACCCCCGTGCTTCTTCAACCTAACTAAAAAAACATAAATTTCTACATAAGTGGTTGTATAGCGTAATTAGGGTGTTAGAGGCTTCCCTGACCCAGATAGAGAGTAAGTCTTTTGTGATAGCGTCCTAGCTTCGTTGTCGTACCTCTCTTCACTTCTCTCTCGAATGGCTTCCTCACCAATTTGGCAGGTATAAGTCCACCTCTACTAGTTCAACTTACAGAGGGCCATAGAGTTTCCTTGTCTTGTCTTTAGGGTTACCGAGATCCTGTTAGACAATGCAATTCATGAATTGCTGATAAGGGATCTATGGTTGTGTTGGATCGACTGCCTTCATGACCAAGTAGATTTAGGGTTTTAATAACATAGAATGACGGATCTGTGATATTCTTACTTAGCTATCTTTACCCAATTATGACTACTCTACTCTTCCTTTGCCGTACCACTTTTGATTCCTGTCGATCACTTTAACACCATGTTTATGCCATCTCATAGGCCACAATTGTGGATGACCCGTCGCCCATTTGAGATACGGTGATTCACCCTCTACCTTTATGACCCAGTTAGACCTTGAAAGCAAAGTGTGGACCCTATGGGATGACCCATTTATTTTACGAGATTCGTACGCTAACTAACCGCTATTCATTTAAGATGTGAGAGATTCACTCTCAACCTTATGGCTTAGCGATGGCTCAGAAGGCAGCGGGATTTTTCTATGAGATAACCTTTGTGACACCCTATCCTTTTTACTAGTCATCATATAAGTGTAAGCGAGACTCCTCTAATCAAGAGTGTTCTTGGGCATCCTCCAAGATGTAATTAACCATATGGATATGTCCCTTCGCGAGTTGCTCTGACCCCCGAACTAGCAAACACACTTGACTCTTCGGTTGTCGTTTTTTTTTTTTTAGGGTCTTCTTCGTGGATATGTTCCAAAATTTAGACAATAGAATACAAGTAAAAATCACAAAAAAAAAAAAAAAAAGTGAGAGAACATTGAGCTAAATTAACAAACCCTAATATAGGTAGTGATCTATTGGTGTCCCATCCATTTCCAAACCTTGCTCTCTTCCCATCCTTGGGCTCTTGCTAGCTGACAAATAACCAATCAATTGAAAACTTAATTAGATGCAGTTGGGATGGTTATTTTGCCTTGATTAATTATGCACTAATTAGAGATTGTCAATATAGGCAGATACATGCAATAAATTCTATAGTTGGTTGATGCATTTCATTGGCTTTCATATATTGCTCTCCGTACACTGTTTTAAAAACCAGCTTTGTTGTTGCATTTGCATCAACGGCTACTTGTTATATTCATTAATTAGCATGAATATGATGGCTCATCCTTCCATCTAATCTCCTACTTTTATTTTATTATATTTTTAATCCCTTTTTTATTTTATTTTTTTCGGTTGGCTAAATCTTTGATATTTAGTTTCCATGTTCTGAAATATGATTTAATTAAAAAAAATTAAAATAAAATTTTAATTATTATAATAATGCCCTCAAGATGAATTTTATTGAAATTTAGTTAAATTAAATATGACATGTATGAAAAAATTAAAAGTTGTGTCATTTACACATATACCGCCTGCTCAAATTAGGAGTGTAAACGAGCCGAACACGAGCGAGCCCAGGCTCAGCTCGTATTCGGCTCATTTATATTTCGAGCTCAAAAAATGTGTTCGTGTTCGACTCATTTGCTTAGCGAGCCGAGCAAACGAGTCGAACACGAGCCATTCACGAACAAAGAGTTGTTTTGACAACCCTAATCAGGTAGCCATAAGATGTTAAGGATTGGTACAAGATTTAAAACATCATTTGAATCTGATTTAATAATTTTCATTCTATTTTCTTAATTAGTACTTATGATTGATTATAAATCTTTATATTCTTGCACTCAATTAAGTTTCTTAAAAATACTATTCATCAAAGATATATATATAATTGATTAGTAGTATTTTGAGCCAAAATAACCCAAACACGAACAAAGATTCAAACACGAACGAACAAATCTTTGTTCGTGTTGTTCGTGTTCGGCTCGTTAACTTAGCGAATGAGCCAAACACGAGTTTCTTATCGAGCCGAACAAGAGCTGTTTGTGAACAACGAGCAGTTTTGACAACCCTAGCTTAATTGTATTTACATATTTAACACTTAAATTTTACTTTTTTTTTAATATTTATATCACTCAAATCTTTCATATAAGTGAAATACAAGGTCTGTTTGGGGTTGCTGCAGCTTATTGAATAATCTATTGATAAGCTGATTAAAAATAATCAGCGGATAAGCTAAGTGCGCTGACTATTATAAATTTTTATTTTATGGAAAAGCTAGACTGCAACCAGAAAGCTACCACCGCAGTGCAGTGTGAAAACTCTGTTTTCAACGTTTTGAAAACGCATAAGCTGTCAAAACTCAGTTTACGCAAACAGACCAGCTGCATTTTCAAAACACCGCCGCACCGAATAGGCTGTCCCAAACGGACCCATTTTTTATTTACTTATAAGATGACATATATGTAAAAAAATAAAATATCGGTATTAGATATGTAAATATATAAAAATTGAGTGGCATAAATATAAATCTTCCAATTTCATGACATCATCCCATTAATTTCTGGCTAAACTCTAATTCTTGCATTTAAAGAGCAAGATTGTCCGTGACTTGTCCAAGACTACGTAATATTAAGTTCTCAATATAAGACGAGTTTTCAAAAGCTGTCCACCGACATTTTACCACTTTCCGAAAAAACAAATCATAATTCCTCAAACGTCTCTATATTATATATTTATATGACAAGATTAACCACCTAATATTGTGATTAAACTAAATTTAATGTTTTAGATTTGTTGTTAATATTGAGGCCATAGAGTTAAGATTGAAGTAATCAACCTCCGAACGAGCTCGAATAAGTTGGGTTGAGTCAGTTGATGGTCAGTTAATCAAAATAGAGCCTAAATGAGTCTGAATCGGCTCGATTAAGTTTTAAGTTGCATGATAACTTTATCTCTTGCCTTAATAAGGTATTTAAGATAATGTTCTAGACTAGTTTGATGTGTTGGAATGAATGAATCAAATTTGACATATCTTATATTCATTTTAAATTTAGTGATGCCAGTAGGATCGAATAAGTCATAGTTGAACAAAAATGCACCACTATATAGGACCCACATATTACAATTGGAAAATTTCTTTAAGAATCTCATAATAGTCTATCTCGTAATTTAGTTATTTTAACATAAACTCTAAACTTATTTATCTATTTTTCTTTAGACAAGGAACTCATGTGAAATCTTTAGATATTCACATTAAATAATGGTCCCATATTCACATTGTGATTAGGCTTCTAAATTAGATCTATTAAACCTTAATAAGTAACTTCATTATATCAATTATGAAACTATTAAATTATCAATATGTATATATAATTTGAGCATTCAACTTATGTATTAGTGAATTTCTAAGTTAGTACAACTCATGTAGTAATTTGAATTATATAGGGAATTCTTCTTCAATGTTCATGAAATAACGTTAATTGCATTTGTTTAATGCTTCACCTTAATCGTGAAATATCGAAATCAAAGGCTCTGAGCGCACCACACATATAGCTTGGTCAATTGATCATCGTTGCTCAAAGTAATATGAATAGAAGCTCATTGTCTCGTACAACTAGTGCCTCACATATTGAGCCTTTAGGCTGCACTTAAGTTTTCATGGTTCTTTTGATTTTATTAAAAAAATCTATAATAATAGTAATTATTTAGTATGATACAAGAAAGATTCTTTTTAAATTCTAGAATTAGCCTTTTTTAAAGACATAACTCTTAAGTGAATACATCCATCAGTACCGTACTAGGCCTCTAACTATAGTCTCATAAGGTGGATGTATAGAAAAATGCTAAAATTAAGAGAAAATATTCACTCAAGTTTGCATAGAATTAGTGGAATATTCACTTCAGGTTGTCTTAGTGCATCAACACTCAAATGAGGTGCACATAAATTCTTGAAGAAAACATTAATTTCAATTAATTAATTAATTATCTAACTTGGAAAGTGTTGAATGCATTGTATAACAAGCATAACCATTAATATAATGCAGTCAACACAACAGCTCAAATATCTATCACATTCATTTTTTGGGGCTTTTGAGAATTAAATTTCTGTTAATTCTACTTTCTCTATGATTTTCTTGCTGAGGCTGTGATGATTGTTTTTATATAGTTTCAGTCATGTTAAACAAATATTTTCATGACTGATTTTTTTTTTAATTTTTATAGTTTATTAGTCATATTTGCAATTCAAGGAGTGTCTCTGAGTTGCAAACTATTGTTACACATCATTAAATTAGGTCTGAAAAATGATCTTTGGATTTTCTTTCCATATTTTGATTTCACTTGCATCTAAAATCACACTAACTAGATTTCCGTATGATAAGAATCTAGTTCCGTCAATTAGAAAACCACCTGAACTTGAGTTGAAAATATTGCCTAGACACTTGAAGTATGTGTTTTTAGGAGACTCATCTACATTACCTATTATTATATCTTCAGAATTAAATGATCTGCAAGAGCAATGACTGTTAGATACATTGAAAAGATATAACAAAACTTTTGGTTGGACCTTAACTGATATTAAGGGAATCAATCCTTCAATCTGTATGCACATAATTATATTAGATGAACAATATAAACCAAGAGTTGATCCACAAAGGAGATTAAATCTGATGATGAAAGAAGTAGTTAAGAAGGAAATTTTGAGGGCTATATATGACAGACATGACTTTTTATAACAAATATCTTTTTTACTGCCAAGTCAACACAACAACTCAAATATAATGCATAACCGTTAATGAACTTTAGAGACAATAATTATTCATAAATAATTCTTCATTGATCTAAAGTAAAAGAATACTTGGCTTTAGGTTTTATAAGTTTTCCACAATTATATCTCAAAGCTTTAACTCTTTTCTCTTACAACATTCTTTCTAATCCAATCTGCCTTTAACATTATCCTTGATTTTTCCCTCAACATTTATCAAAATATTTATGATGATATCAAAGAATTTTTTCTTAATACACATGACAATAAAATTATAGCTATTCAAATTTGTACTCCAATAGATTAGATCTAAAAAAATAATCAACTTTGTCTTGTTATGAATAACACAGAAATTGGACACGATATGAAGATAGTTCTATAGAATTAATGATCTTCAATATTGCGCTAACTATTTGCTTGGCGGATGACCTAATTTCTCAACTCTATATTTTGGAAGACATCTTTATTCCTTCTTAATGAATGATCAGTATGTAAGAACATTTGAGAACAGTCAAATTATAAATTTTTTATGTTTTGTTTTAAAGTAAATACTTTTGGTAGATCCATATAATATGGGAAAGCTAACTTACTAGCAATGTTTAATCTCAATAGTATTCAATATGTTGAAATATCCCTTATTATCCATATTATGGTGGATTTCGTTTAAAGTTTGTGTTTTGTAACAATGCCATAAGTAATCACACCTACTTCTCAAAAAATTTGAAGTTATTCTATCAAACACTACATATATACATCAATTTTTCATTTGAGTTATATGGACCAAGTATAACCAAAATATTTGAAATATAAAAAGCATAGTCATGCACATACATCTTACGTGATACATTATATCATGCAACTATCACGAGTCAACACGAGTATGGTGAGGCGACCTTATTGCACAGTGTGAAACTATCTACATTCAGACAAAGTCTAATGTTGTGTGATTTAGTTGCAAAATGAGGATATGTACAATCAAAATGCTTTCATGCTTCTTCATCTACTAGATGACTCAAAGAGCTAAGTTCTTCTAACCTCCCACTATGACATCTCATAAGTTCAAAATACATATAGAACGACAATCTTTGAAGACATGGAATGGGCCATAATTCGAAGAGACATCTATACAAAATATTCTCTTATTTCTTATTTTTCCTAATCAATGATTTGAACTAGATTCGCTTGGCCTCCTATGCTTTATTTTTCTTAATCAAAAACTCTTGACCCTAAAACAAAGATGTTCTTTTTAGTTCTGTAATTACGAGTGAATTATTTAGGGATTATCTTCATGGATATTGTGTTTAGAGATAATTCAATTTGTTCATGCTCATAAGTGCACCCTCGACTCATGACACGAGGATTAGTCTTATATAAGCCTCCACTCATTTCTTTTTAATTGTTCATCTATGTGCTGTCATATTTGCTTTATATTTGATTCCTCTCATCTTCAAATCACATATGATGATCCGGGAGAGAGATTTTTTTGAATAATGAAATTATACTAAGACATATAACTATACAAGCTGGAGACTCCGAGTGCTTTAAAAAGAATCAAGAAAATAATAGAGATGAACGAAACGACTAAGGTTGAATCAAGCATAACCACACCATACAAGTTAAGGCAACGGTGTGACCATTCCTGAAACTGGCATAACCTTACTAACTATGATGCAATCACACACAAATTTGGCATGATTACTCCGCTCATACAAATAAGTCGGCATAATTACATCGCTTTTGAGCATGGTTAAACTGGTCTGGCTCCCATGATTTAACCTTTTTTTTTTTTTTGCTCTATGATTCGTGTTTGATCTCATGTAACCTACAAAACACCACAAATAACCTTCCACGAGCATAATATAGTGATAAATAAGGAAGAAAGTGTAGCATTAAATATAGAAAGAACACATAATTTTGACTCATATTGAACACCTCTTGACTGAAAATTTCAATAAAAAAACACAACCTATAGTCAATCACTTCATCATTTATTTGTTTATGATTGTTTATTATGTCAACTGTACAACTATCTTTAAAGATGACATATTCAATAATGGCTCTTAGATATTTATTTATTTAAGAAAAATATCAAATTAGTTAATGAACCTTTAAGTGATTTTGTATTAAGCATTAAAATTAGAAAGTAGATAAAAGGGTGAAATTTAAGTCCTGAAACTCAATAGGGCTATAAATTGAGGGTGCAAGAGACTTAAGATTGAGAGATTTTTCTCTTTTTATTATTGGATTTTCTTCACTTTCCATTATAGTGAACATAGACCTCCATATCAAAGCACTTAAATATTGTACTATCTTTCATCTTATTCTTTCTTATTTTCATCTTTGATAGTCAACTTCCTCTTTCTAAGAAGGTAACTTAGGATAAGGGCTCAATCTTTCTATCACTACTTTAAACTAAGCCTATCCTCTCACTTTCATGGTGAATTAGCTAGAACTTGGACTTATTCTCATCCATTAATCTCCCTTTTTATTGTTCACATAATTAAAAGCTATATATGTGAATTTTAGAATGAACTGAACAATTACTAAGATCCTTTAAAAGGTTTTAACTATTGATTCAATCAATAATGTCATAATGCATGCTTATGTGATCTTCATGCAACAATTTTCATACAAATTAATGTATATTATTATTTAAATTTGATAAAAGACCACACAGTAAAGATTATTTTAGAGATGAAATTAGCAAACAAGATTAATTCAAGGGGAAAATTGAGAAAAAGAAATAAAAAGAGAGAAAGTAGAGAGAAATTTTCAGAAGATAAGTGGGATTTCTTTGCTTTCTCTTTTTCTTATTTTTACCCATAGATGGAGAACCTCCATTAACCTAAATCGTTGTAGAGCACTTCTACTTCCTACGCTCATGTTTGCATTTCAATATATCATTCTTGTCTCACTAACAATTAATTTTATATAGTTTTTATGAGCATGAATTTGATTTTTTGTTAATCAGAACTTTATGTGATAAATAAATTTAGTTTGATTCAAAGGTTATGGACAAAAATAAAATTAGAGAAAACCAAGTTAAAATTGTAATGATCTATTAGTTTAGTTTATTTTTTATACTTAAGTAGACANTTTTCCTCTTAGCCTAAGCCCAAAGGGAATTTTAAACAACCTTTTAATTAATTTAAAGACTTATGGAGGTTGGCCCTATGATAATTGTTTAGCCCACTGGTATGCTTGAGACTGAGCTATTCTTCTAATTCACTTTTTTCCTCAATACTAATCATGAAATACATATTAGGTAAATACCATTTGGTTGATGCTAGATATTTGTTGTAACGAGGGTACCTTAAGCCCTATCTTGATATGAGATACCACATACCTGACTTTAAGTGAGTTAGTAATGTAACACGAGGCAAAAAAGAAATGTTCAATAGAAAAAATTCCTGCTTACGTGGTGTCAATGAGAGGAATTTTGGTGTTTGGAAGAAGAAATGGGCTATACTTTGTGATATGTCATCTTACTCGTTTCCCAAACAAGTGTAGATTGTAATTACCATGATGATGCTCCACAATTACATTCAACGACATCTTTCCCGCAACGACATTGACTTTCATAGAGCAGACGAGGATCATGAATTTGTACCTGCCGAGGCATTTGAGTACCGTCTTAGACATTCTTTGTCACAACCTGAGAATGATGCTTCTGCCACATGTACTAATGACGGGGAAGGTGTAAGTGAGATGATAGAGTTGATGGAACAGATTACAAATGTGATTTTAGAAGGGTGATTAAAGTATTCATTATGTTATTATTTGTATTTATTCAATAATATGTGTATTTTATTCATTTAATGTTTATTTCCTTTCCCTCTTTATTTTCTAATGATTGTTTGGGCGGCTTTTTACGCTATTTTTAAGTGTTTTCTTTTTTTTCATTAGCATTTCATTTGTTGTAATTGTTGTGGGTTTGGGAGTTCCATGATGAGATAGTTGACCTTATGGGTTCTTCTAGATGACCTATCAGTTGGTGTTGGTTAATGTCGCGTGTGAAATTTTACTGAAGGCAATCAAATTCCTCTCTTATTTTTTAGTGTTGTGGTTTTTTAGGTACTTTTGGATAGCCTTTTTTTGTGATATGCATATGTGACAAACACGAGCTTGGTATTACTTGGGTTAAAGACAGCCAAGAAACCATTTTTTATAAGATTTGCTGTCTTATTATAGTTACAAATTCGTTGGTTGGTATACAAAGCTCTCTGAGGCAACACACCTACACAAAATTATAATTAATTTCTTCTTTTATGAATTTCTACTTGTGTTATGACTAATGGATTGTTTTTTAAAGCATTCAGAAAAGATGAGCTCTAAGATTTCTGAGACCTCCCGAGGATTGATATGCTATTGTGGACTTCAAACTTTCCAGTTGAGGTCACGTCAGCCACATACCTACGGACGAAAATTCTACAGATGCCTGCGGAAAATTACAGAGAAGTGTGCTTCTTCTGGTGGGCAGACAGGCTGACAAATTCCACCACCGAGAGTGAATCGAAATTGATAGTATTTCTGAAGGATCTTGTAGCTCGTGATATATACCATCATCATTTGAAAAATAAGATTATCATATTTTTAAATGTTATTTTATTAGTTTTTTTCTTTTTTATATTAATATTGATACTCACTATTAAGTGAGGTATATATTTAATTTTTTATACTTTTATGAAGTGAATTTTTGCTTCTACCATGACAGTTATGTTACAAACAACATTAAAACACAGAGGAAGAATGATCATTTGTCCAGAAATAACTGTCACACATCTATTTTCAAACTAAAAAAAATAAACAGCTAGCTAGTTTATTTGCATAGCAACTTTCTGTAGCACCTGTTGTGCAGCAATTTATTAATAAGCTAGAACTATACCAAACAAACCCTCAATTTCCTGCATAGCCTTTGGAGCAAATTTTAAATGGGATGCAAGCATGATCATAATCTAAGTCATACTGATAGGGCCTCTATGCCTAAGACTTGTGTAGATAATTTTGTCATATTGCATGTTCCAAGGAGAAACCCTCGTGCTTCTTCAACCCGATTGACCAAATATAGATTTATACTTAAGTGGTTGTATAACGTGCATAAGGTGTTAGAGGCTTCCCCGACCAAGACAAAGAGTAATTCCTTTGTGATAGCATCTCATCTTAATTGCCTTACCTCTCTTCTCTTATCACTCGAATGGCTTCCTCACCAATTTGGCAGGTATAAGTACACCTCTACCAGTTCAACTTATAGAAGTTCATAGGACTTATGAGTTTCATTCTCTTATCTTTAGGGCTACCGAGATCATCTTAGACAATGCAATTCATGAATTGCTGNGTTAATGTTAATTACATTTTGTTTCATTCAAAATTGAACCAAACTGACTAAACTGAATTTAATTCTATTGTTCGATTCAAGAAATAGCTTAGTTAGTTTAATTTTCTTAAAGTGTCAAGACAAACTTAATTGGCATAGCAAATTTTTAAATCAAATTAATTAAATTGCCCAATTTCAAATCCATGGATAGTAGTTGTGTAGTACATTTATAAAAACAATTTATGGTTTGCATTGATGGTGCCAAGGCATTAAGAGCTTGTATTATTAAGTGTCTAACCCAAAAATAAGAATGTAAGATCCTATTAGTTGATGATTTGTAACATAACTTCATTAGTAAATGCTAATTATATTAAATATAAGAATAGTTGTTAATATTTTTGCATGATATTATTGTAAGTTAGAGAACCACCTACAAATTCTATTAGATATTTGTCATAGTTTCAATTTTTTTTTTTTTACAAATATTATTTTAGTTCATGTATTCTGTGTATGAAAACTCTCAACTGTAGAAGATTAGAAAGTTTGAAAAGTTGAAGTGATAATGATGAACCATCAACACCACAATGTCATGTTANTCGCCCATTTGAGATACGGTGATTCACTCTCTACCTTTATGATCCAGTTAAACCTTGAAAGCATAGTGTGGAACCTATGGGTTGACCCAACTATTTTACGGGCTTTGTATGCTGACTAGTTGTTATCCATTTGAGATGTGAAAGATTCACTCTCAACCTTGTAGCTTAGCGATGGCTCAGAAGGCAGCGAGATGTTCCTATGAGATAACCTTTGGGACACCCTATCCTTTTTACTAGTCATCATATAAGTGTAAGCGAGACTCCTCTAATCAAGAATGTTATTGGGCATCCTCCAAGATGTAATTAATCATATGGATGTGTCCCTTTGGGAGTTGCTCTGACCCCCAAACTATCAAACACACTTGACTCCCTGGTTGTGGTTTTATTTTTTTTGTAGGGTCTTCTTCGCAG
>JXCR01095144.1:69999-140515 GCA_002079205.1 Phalaenopsis hybrid cultivar | reverse complement strand
TTAATTAATACTTATAATTGATTATAAATCTTTATATCCTTGCAGTCAATTAAGTTTCTTAAAAATACTACTCATCAAAGATATATATATATAATTGATTAGTAGTATTTCAAGCCAAAACAATCCAAACACGAACGAACAAATCTTTGTTCATGTTGTTCGTGTTCGGCTCGTTAACTTAGCGAACGAGCAGAACACGAGCTTCTTAGCCAGCCGAACACGAGCTGTTCGCAAACAACGAGCCGTTTTGACAGCCCTAGCTTAAATGTATTTACATATTTAAACTTAAATTTTACTTTTTTTTTATATTTATATCACACAAATCTTTCATATAAATGAAATACTTTTCTTATGCACTTATAAGATGACATATATGTAAAAAATTAAAATATTGGCATTAGATATGTAAATATATAAAAATTGAGTGGCATAAATATAAATCTTCCAATTTCATGACATCATCCCATGAATTTCTTGCTAATCTATAATTCTTGCATTTAAAGAACAAGATTGTTCGTGACTTGTCCAAAGACTTTGTAATATTAAGTTCTCAATATAAGATGAGTTTTCAGAAGATGTCCACCGACATTTTACCACTTTCCAAAAAAACAAGTCATAATTCCTGAAACGTCTCTATATTACATATTTATATGACAAGATTAACCACCTAATACTGTGATTAGTCATTTTTAATGAGTTCTTTGCTCTAATCAAACTAAATTTAATGTTTTAGATTTGTTGTTAATATTGAGGCCATAGAGTTAAGATTGAAGCAATCAACCTCCGAACGAGCTCGAAAAAGTTGGGCTGAGTCGGTTGATGGTCAGTTAATCAAAATAGGGCCTAAATGAGTCTGAATCAGCTCGATTAAGTTTTAAGTTGCATGATAACTTTATCTCTTGCCTTAATAAGGTATTTAAGATAATGTTCTAGACTAGTTTGATGTGCTGAAATGAATGAATCAAATTTGACATATCTTATATTCATTTTAAATTTAGTGATGTCATACGACTTGTATGCTCTTATTACTCGATTAGGAATAGGATCGAATAAGTCATAGTTGAACAAAAATGAACCACTATATAGGGCCCACATATTACAATTGGAAAATTTCTTTAAGAATCTTATAATAGTCTATCTCATAGTTAGAATGAGTGGTTTTTTTAACATAAACTCTAAAATTATTTATCTATTTTTCTTTAGACAAGGAACTCGTGTGAAATCTACATTAAGGGTCTGTTTGGCGCAGCTGCAGTTTCTCAGCTTTGCAGCTGCAGTTGCGTTGCCCCAAGAAGCAGCTGCGGGGAAGCAGCTGTGGGGGAGTTGACTGTCTGTTTGGTTCAGCTGCGGGACAGTTTTTTTCTGTAAAAATGACAATTTTGTCCAATTCAATAAAACTGTGTAAAACATAATATAAAATAATATCTTTAGTAAATAAATTTAAATAATAAATTTACATTAATTAATAATTAAATAGTAATTATTTATATCTTTATCACATAATTAAAAAACATAAAAAAAATATTTATAAATAAATTAATTAATCATTAAATATTAATATATAAACCCATCTGATTATAATTAAATAAAAAATATATGAATTTTAATCATTACTTATTAATAACTTAATAAAATTAACAAAATTAAAATCACAATCCCTCCATCTCAATTTTGCTCAGAATCATGCCTTCGGCAACGATGAAGCAGATGGTGGAAGAAGCAGCAGTTGGCTTTGGCTCTTCGGTCGAAGGTGGAAGAAGAAGTCGACAGCTTTGGCTCTTCGGTCGAAGGTGGAAGGAGTAGCGCTGCGCGGTACTGTGCTTTGCGAGAGATCAGGAGAAGAGGATGGGCGAGGAAGCGAGACGAGGATCTAGGGCAGAGATCGGCTTCGCGAGGCGGGGCATAAGGGCAGAGATCGGCTTCGTGAGGCGGGGCAGAAGCGGAAACATCGCCCTTAACGCGATCCTTAACGCGGGCCGCGGGGTCGATCCTGCTGCCGGCTTTTCGCGGAGAAAATATTCGCTCAAGTTTGCATAGAATTAGTTGAATATTCACTTCAGGTTGTCTTAGTGCATCCACACTCAAATGAGGTGCACATAAACTCTTGAAGAAAACATTAATTTCAATTAATTAATTAATTATCTAACTTGAAAAAGTGTTGAATACATTGTATAACAAGCACTGCAAGAAAATATGACAGACATGACTTTTTATAACAAATATCTTTTTTATTTCTAAGTCAACACAACGGCTCAAATATAATGCATTGCCATTAATGAACTTTAGAGACAATAATTATTCATAAATAGTTCTTCATTGATCTAAAGTAAAACAACACTTGGCTTTAGGTTTTATAAGTTTTCCACAAATATATCTCAAAGCTTTAACTCTTTTCTCTTACAACATTCTTTCTAATCCAATCTGCCTTTAACATTACNGTGCAAGATTTAAAACATCATTTGAATCTAATTTAATAATTTTTATTCTATTTTTTTAATTAATACTTATAACTGATTATAAATCTTTATATCCTTGCAGTCAATTAAGTTTCTTAAAAATACTACTCATCAAAGATATATATATAATTGATTAGTAGTATTTCAAGCCAAAACAATCCAAACACGAACGAACAAATCTTTGTTCATGTTGTTCGTGTTCGGCTCGTTAACTTAGCGAACGAGCAGAACACGAGCTTCTTAGCCAGCCGAACACGAGCTGTTCGCAAACAACGAGCCGTTTTGACAGCCCTAGCTTAAATGTATTTACATATTTAAAACTTAAATTTTACTTTTTTTATATTTATATCACACAAATCTTTCATATAAGTGAAATGCTTTTTTTATGCACTTATAAGATGACATATATGTAAAAAATTAAAATATTGGTATTATATATGTAAATATATAAAAATTGAGTGGCATATATATAAATCTTCCAATTTCATGACATCATCCCATTAATTTCTTGCTAATCTATAATTCTTGCATTTAAAGAACAAGATTGTTCGTGACTTGTCCAAAGACTTTGTAATATTAAGTTCTCAATGTAAGATGAGTTTTCAAAAGATGTCCACCGACATTTTACCACTTTCCAAAAAAACAAGNCCAATATTTGTATTTAATATCTACTAAATTAGGCAATAATGTTAAGCAAAAGTTAGTCAATACATACAAATTTCTTCAATTATTTCCATATTAATTTTTATTTTGAAATATCTTTTATCATTGATCAACCTTTTTTAATTCTAAACAAGTAGATAGGTTCAACATAAGCATATGACCTCTTTAAGTTTTTTTTTTTTTTTGAGAAATGTAGATAATATCAATAATTACACACACACACACACATATCTCTCTCTCTCTCTCTCTCTCTCTCTCTCTCTCTCTCTCTCTCTCTCTCTCTCTCTCTCTGTGTGTGTGTGTGTGTGTGTGTGTGTGTGTGTGTGTGTGTGTGTAACATGCTTTATTGTGTAAATAACCTTTTGTTCTTAAGTCAATTTCTATGAGCACCAAGAAACCAATTAAAAGGGTCTTTACTTGTACCATATGTGCAATTTAATACAATCAATGAAGAGAATACTTAAATATCTTTTATAAAAAATTTTCTAGAAAAATAACTTTCTTTTTTTTTTCTATTGTGGTTGAATATATAAATATTCATAATTAAAAGTTCAAATAAATCCACAAAATACAATTGCATTCTTTGTGTCTAAAAATGTAATAAGTCTAATTACAATAACATATTGATTTTAAGAAACACATACATAGCAAACTACAAGTATAAAAAAGTTAAATTCATAATTAGCTCATCTTATATTGCTATACAACCTCTTTATAAATCATTTAATGCCCTATATATTTTAATGCACGTATAAATATTTAAAAAATATGAATTTCCAAAGTACCAATAAGCTCAAAAAAAGGAGGAAATAATACGTGTGGATTGGTGATATTCTTATAAATACCACCACAATACCACTAAGGGTCTGTTTGAGACAGCTGTTGCTTTTCAGGATAAGCTGCTTATCCTGAAACGTGTACATAAAGAATTGAAGTTTTAAGTGTTAGGTATATAAACACAGAGGAATTGAGGGGTAGGCATATAAATCATCATTTTTTAATTGCAGGGTAATATTTGAGGCAGATATAAGTAACAATTTTGCTTAGGCAAGAAAAAACTTAAAAAAATATATATTTATAATTTGCTTAATAATAAATTACATAAATGCCCAAGAGTTTATTCATAATTCATCTAAAATGTGAAAATGATTTGTCGTTGACCAGGTCAACGAAAATGGCAATAGAAACAGGGTTTGGGCAGTGCTTACAAATGGATCACATTATGATTAGAATAAGACATTTATTAGCTTTGAATCACATTGTAACAACAAATGAGACAGTATTGACAGGAATCATCCCATAAACTTCAAACCCAGAAATATATTAAATAATGTAATTAGAAGATAATTTAGTGAGAATGTCATGATCTAAATTTATATTTTTATTGAATAATTTAAAATTAGTACAAGAAAATTTTCAATAGCAATAAAATATTTTTTAAAAAAAATTTAATCAAACAAATATTTTAAACTTATATAGTGTATGAATAATGTATGCAACTATAAAGCCTTGATAGTTGTTTTATTTATATGAAATTTTGAATATATTTGTGATTATTTTTAATAGAGCTTTCAAGTAATGTTCGTCAAATTTATTGGAAAAATATCACATCATGACTCCTAACGTAGAGCAATATTCGGAGTCCACTCATATGCGGACACGTAACTTCAAAAAAATGAGCTCGTTTTCCTGTGATCCGGCCCGGTTACACAGGATAATATTCCTCCTGAGTTATTCCGCGTTATTTAGGTGTTATTGTTGAGATATTGATGTGTTATTGTGTTATTATAACACCAGAATATTCTCAGCCACCACAATAACAACTGAATAATGCGGAATAACACGAGAGGAATATTCCCCTGCACTAAAACAAATTTTTTTTTAATTTTTCTGTCACCTCCACGTGTCTACATATGAGTGGACTCCGAACGTAGCTCTACGTTAGGTGTCATGATGTAATATTTTTCCTAAATTTATCAGCACATCATTGTTATTATTTAATATTATAGTTCTGATGATTTTTTGCATAAAATTGACATTGTAACAAGAAAATAATAAATAAAAGTAAAAAGTAAGTACTTGGTTTTATCTTANCAGAAATATATTAAATAATGTAATTAGAAGATAATTTAGTGAGAATGTCATGATCTAAATTTATATTTTTATGGAATAATTTAATATTCGTACAAGAAAATTTTCAATAGCAATAAAATATTTTTTTTTAAAAAAAATTAATCAAACAAATATTTGAAACTTATATAGTGTATGAATAATGTATGCAACTATAAAGCCTTGATAGTTGTTTTATTTATATGAAATTTTGAATATATTTGTGATTATTTTTAATAGAGCTTTCAACTAATGTTCGTCAAAGTTATCGGAAAAATATTACATCAGGACTCCTAACGTAGAGCTACGTTCGGAGTCCACTCATATGCAGACACGTGGCTTCAAGAAAATGAGTGTGTTTTCCTGTGATCCGGCCCGGTAACACAGGAGAATATTCCTCTTGAGTTATTCTGCGTTATTCAGGTGTTATTGTGGTGATATTGATGTGTTATTGTGTTATTATAACACCAAAAATATTCTCAGTCGCTACAATAACACCTGAATAATGCGGAATAACACGAGAGGAATATTCCCCTGCGCTAAAACAATTTTTTTTTTTAATTTTTCTGCCACCTCCACGTGTCCACATATGAGTGGACTTCGAACGTAGCTCTACGTTAGGAGTCCTGATGTAATATTTTTTCCTAAATTTATCAGCACATCACTTTTATTATTTAATATTATAGTTCTGATGATTTTTTGCATAAAATTATGTGTCCTTGTAACAAGAAAATAATAAATAAAAGGGTTAAAAAGTAAGTATTTGGTTTTATCTTCTATAACAGTTTGACAAACTAATTTACTGCTAATTTGCAATTTCATGGGGTTCGTCCTCAACAAAATGAATGCATTGCATTGCCTTTACATGAGTCTTGAAAGCTTAAAAGCTAAATAAATGCAATATAAAATTAAAAATGTATTAAAAATCTATTTTATAGTGNTGACAAACTAATTTACTGCTAATTTGCAATTTCATAGGGTTCGTCCTCAACAAAATGAATGCATTGCATTGCCTTTACATGAGTTTTGAAACCTTAAAAGCAAAATAAATGCAATATAAAATTAAAATGTATTAAAAATCTATTTTATAGTTCAATTTTTATTTAAAATTTGTTGGATTTTGGAGAATTTCAATTACAACGCTTTATGTAAAGTGTGGAAGTCACCACCTTTTGTGCACCGCCGCCCACCACTTGTTGCCCACAACCCGCCACTGCTTGCCACCCATCACCTGTCGCCTTATGCCCGCCGTAAGCCATTGTACCAAGCCTGTCGCCACCCCCCACCATCGTCCCCACCAATGGCTGACACCAACATTGGTACCGGACGAATCTTTTTTGCATTGAATTTATTTTTCTTTAAACTAAATGAGAAAAAATATAAAGTAGTGCATTTATTTTATACTGAGCCAAGTAGTTCAAAATACTCCAAATACAATACCTTATCTTAACAAATTATTTCTTTTCCAACAAATCAAACAACCCAAATATAAACATTATTTTATATGTGTTATCAATAAATTCTTATGATCAGGCTCGAATCTCAATATAATTTTTATAAGAGATATTTCAGATTCAAACTCTTAATCATCCAGACTCTGATTTCATCAAATTTAATATCAAACTATGTGTCTCGGGTAGACAAACTCGACGACTCTAAAATTGATTCAATAAGGGTCTAATCAAGCCCATATATTTGTTGAATCAAAATTGGAGGCATTGGATCATCAATTTAATGGTAAAATAAACTCCGAATTTGACATAGTTATAGTCGAATCATGCAAGGTGGTTAGGAAAGTTATGTGCCAAAAGACTCAAATTTCCCTGTACACCTCTCCCCTCACTTTAGTAGAAGAAAAGAAGAGAACGGAAAGTGAACTTCTAAACTAAAATTCCCTCTTCAAAAAAGCTATAAATATACCCCCATTCCTCACTTTGGTGGAAGAAAAGAAGAGATGGGAAAGTGAACTTTTAGAGCCTATTTTGGAGTAGAGACAATGGCGAGTAGACATTGACCTTTGTAGTTGTCCGCCACCGGCCTTCGTAGCCGTCAGGCACTATCAAGCACCGCCGCCATCACCACCTACTGCTTCCAATCACCAGCCATCATTGACCACTACTTGCAACTGTGGTAGCCAGACTACACCTGTTGTTGAATTTCCTAACATATGTATTTTTTCAGCTATATAATGACAAATTTATTTTTCAGTGTAAGATTGTAACCCTTTTCTTCATGTTATGAGAGATGGGTATACCCCCATACTTACAAACACATAGTGGATTATTTTGATTAGGCTAGATCTTGTGATATTTTTTTTTCCTTTCAGTCTATTTCAACAAAAAAATTTTGATGTCTCCTTTTGTTATATATTTTCTTATGTGTTTGTATTGAATTTTGTTACAACACTAAGACGATAAACCATTAAATAATCACTATAATTTTTTTGGCATGCTATAGTTTGACACNTTTATTTTTCTTTAAACTAAATGAGAAAAATATAAAGTAGTGCATTTATTTTATAATGAGCCAAGTAGTTCAAAATACTCCAAATACAATACCTTATCTTAAGAAATTATTTATTTTCCAACAAATCAAACAACCCAAATATAAACATTATTTTTTGACATGTTATCAATAAATTTTTATGATCAGGCTCGAGTCTCAATATAATTTTTATAAGAGATATTCCAGATTCAAACTCTTAATCATCAAAACTCGGATTGCATCAAATTTAATATCAAACTATGTGTCTCGGGTAGACAAACTCGACGACTCTAAAATTGATTCAATACGGGTCCAATCAAGCCCATATATTTGTTGAATCAAAATTGGAGGCATTGGATCATCAATTTAATGGTAAAATAAACTTCAAATTTGACATAGTTGTAGTCGAATCGTGCAAGGTGGTTAGGAAAGTTATGTGCCAAAAGACTCAAATTTCCCTATGCACCTCACCTCACTTGGGTAGAAGAAAAGAAGAGAAGGGAAAGTGAACTTCTAAAGTAAAATTCCCCTCTTAAAAAAAGCTATAAATATACCCCCATTCCTCACTTTGGTAGAAGAAAAGAAGAGAAGGGAAAGTGAACTTTTAGAGCCTATTTTGAAGTAGAGACAATGGCGAGTAGACATCGACCTTTATAGATGTCCGCCATCGGCCTTCGTAGCTGTCAGGCACTATCAAGCACCGCCGTCATCACCACTTACTGCTTCCGATTACGAGCCATCATTGACCACTACTTGCAACTGTGGTAGTCAGACTACACCTGTTGTTGAATTTCCTAACATATGTATTTTTTCAGCTATACAATGACAAATTTATTTTTCAGTGTAAGATTGTAACTCTTTTCTATATAATGACAAATTTATTTTTCAGTGTAAGATTGTAACTCTTTTCTACATGTTATGAGAGATGGGCATACTCCCATACTTACAAACACATAGTGGATTATTTTGATTAGGCTAGATCTTGTGATAATTTTTTTTTCCTTTCAGGCTTTTTCAACATAAAAATTTTGATGTCTCCTTTTGTTATATATTTTCTTATGTGTGTGTATTGAATTTTGTTACAACACTAAAACGATAAACCACTAAATAATCACTATCAATTTTTTGGCACGCTATAGTTTGACTCCATCTGTGGGAAATAAAGTATCGTTTATAGAATTATAAATTTCTTCAATGGCTAACAAATGCAATAAACAAGCTTCTCACTCTAATACTCACCACTCCAACACCCAATCTCAATGTCCAGGATATCAAGTCTTTGCTTCAGTTTCCAATGATATACATCACCCTCTGGTGAAGAATCTTCATTATACCTTTTGAAGATTGTGTACAAAGAAGTAAGGAATCTCAAAACGATATTCTTTGACTTTTATGTGAGGCTTGACAATCGATATTAGTACATACCAGAGGAACATAATTACTTCAAAATCTACTATTTAGAGGTGCACAGTTATCACCCATCCCCATTTTTTAGTTCCTCCTATGGAAATAAACCTCCTAGACACTATTAACTCTACACATTCATCCCTTGTAGCCAAACTTGACATCAAACCTCTATCACATGTGGATAAATTAGCTTGACACAAAGTAATCTGTGATGAGCTACAAAGTGTAGTCCAATAAGATTTCCTTGTAAGGGATATATGTTATTTCTTTTCTAGGTGTAGTTCTCAAAATTCTTCTCATTTGGCTAAGATTATCCTTCAACACACCATCCCAATAAAGTTCAAGCTTCCAAGCATTGGTTCTTATGATGGGATGTCTGACCCAGATGAACAAATTGATCATTATAGAATCATCACACACATATATAAAACAAGCTTTTAACATGCTTCTTTTTCAAGTTTTTCTTGCTATTCTTTAAGGCCAAGCATGCAATTAATTTTTTTTTGTTCCTATGAGAATCATTCATATATTTGATGAAAATTTTAAATTCTTTATGAAATAGCTTGTAGGAAATCAATAATTATAAAAAACCCCTTGAGGCAAGTGGACGATAAAATCTTCATTTATACCCTTAGAAGAAACACCCATGAGGTGGTCTCAATGACAATCTAATAGTGGACATCATCTTTAGTAGAAAGACATATTGAGGGAAAATGGTAAATATAGTCTCCACTTATACAACTAAAATACATGCCTATGAGGTTGTCTCAATGAGAAGCTAGTAATGGACACAGTCCTCGCTAAAAAGACTTATTGAGGGCAAGTGATAGACTTAGTCTCTAGTTGTGCCCCAAGAAGATATGTCCATGATGTACTCTTGATAGGAAGCTAGTAAGGGGGGCACAATCCTCACTATAAATATCCCTTGAGGGCAAGTGACAAATATATTCTCCACTTATACACATAGAAGATATGCTTATAAGGTAGTCTTGATAGGAAACTTATAGTAGACATGATCCTCACTAAAAAAATCCATTGAGGTTAAGTGGTTGACTATGACTCCACTCATAACACTAAAAGGCCTACCCAAGATTTAACCTTGATGTAAATCTATTAGGGGACCAAGTCCTCAATAGGACTTTATGAGAGTAAGTAGTTGACATGATCTTGATCCGCCCACAGTGTACCTAAGTCACAGTGATATAAGCCTTAGTATTCTCATCAAAAACTTGATCCACTCCTTAGCAGATTGAATAAGACTTTGAATTTAAATATTCTTACACATTGGAGTTCCACACGCAAGCATACATATTTTTCCAGCAATACAAGCCTCTAATTGAGTCCATTTATTAATCTCACAGGGAAGGTGGTAATGGTCTAATCAAATGAGTTCTAGTCTACTACGATAAGGGTCTTACTTTGGAATTTAATTTGAAGCGGCCTTTCTAACAATTACTCCTAAATTATTTTTCTATGTTTAAAAGGCTAATTCTAACTATTTGAGCTATTTTAACTGGGTTGGTGGATATCAAGATATGAAAGGTATCAATCTCTTGTGAGTGCATATGTGGATATGTAGGATAAGATACTAAAAATCTATTGCAGCATGTGACAATAGGAGCATAAATCTAGGTTACCCTCTTTCAAATGTGTAACTAAGTTTTGTTTAACTCAGTACGTGTTTCTAACTGTCGCCCTATAAACTCCTAAGTTAAATCACTTTAAAATCTATCTCTCTAGTAATTGTGTTGCCCTATGGAATATTTCCCCCCCCCCCATAGGTTCAATGTGGTTTTCCTAGTTGATAAAGTCGTAGTCCTCCCAAATCATTATTGGTTCATAACAAGTTTTAACACATTAATTGGCTAAATTGATTAATAAATGAAGCATGAAGAAAAAACCATCACATTAGGATTATAAGATTGATTCTATAAGTATCTTTGCATCCTACATAACCTACACATACATCAAAAGAGAAAGGTAAATGAAACATACTCACTAAGCATGAATAATAACATGTAAACCATCATCAAATCACAAAACAAATTTACTAAGTATGTGTCACAACCAATTATAAGACAAATGTAAAAGTAATACTTAGCTTTTCTTCCAACAATGGTTCCAATTCTTTCTTGCTCTGATGTAATACTTCCACTTTACAATCTTCACTCAAAATCCTCACCAAACACTCAAGAAAGATGGTATGAAATAAAAATTCTAATCTTCTCTACACCTTCCTTGGCTTCTCTCGGCACTTCTCAAATGTTCCTATCTGTTTCTCCTCTATCCCCATTGAGTCAAATCCTCTTCTGAACGGCTTATAACTGCTAGAATAAATCCAAATTTGTGGTTGAGCAAATATAGAGAAACTGCCATGTCTTGGTCCCCAAAGCTGACGCATATGCGTCACCTTCTAAATTTGGTGCATAGCGAGCTGACGCCCAGGCGCCTAGAATATGGCACCTAGGTGTCAGTTGTGTGAACTCCCAATTTGCTTCATTTAGCTCCTTTTCACTTCTTTTCCATCCTGCTTCACTCTACATGAAAAACACAAGAATACCTTCCTTTAAAGTGCATTTTCATCAAAAATAAATATAAAATACTAAGGATATTAAGCATGCTTTAGGAAGTATCAAAATCTCTCAAACTTAAACGTTACTTGTCCTCAAATAACACTATAACTTTAAAAATATTTTTGTTAACTCAGGATAGTGGGTTTCATCATATTTCTTATAATTTTGCCCCAAGAATGTTATAGTACAATTTAGAAGAAATGTTTGTGAATCAGACTAGGACTAGGGTATAAGAACATCTAGTATTCAATTTAGGAGTTCTGTTTTTCTATCTCTTTCAAAATTAATTGTAATTTGGAAAACTTTGAATTCTTAGAAAGCATAAGAAATAGAATTTTAAGAACTCTATTAATAAAGAATTGAGTAATACATTTATGAAATAAAAACAAGCTTAGGGTTTTAACTAGGTCTTCCCATTTAAGAAGACTCAAGTGAAACTAATTTTTTTATTAGGCTTCTCCTTAAACTTATCCCCACATTTGTTTTATTTTATTTTATTTTTATGATCATTTTTAATTCTTTTTTACTTTTATATGAGGATTATCATATCTGTATAGTCCTTTAATGAATTTGAATTTTACTATCCTCTTTATAAATTTAAAAAATCATCACATTTCTACGCTTGTTAACAGTGTGTATTAGTTTGAAAAGTAATTTTTAATAGAGTCTCAACTCTTTTTAAAATGTATATTTATGAATCCTAATTTTAAAAAATACAGTTCTTTCTTATTATAAATAATGAAATCATATTCCTATCATCTCCTACTAAATACCTTAACTCTAGTATAATCATTCTCACTAAGAAAAAAATTCAATTAAGTCTACTATATCATTCCTAAAATTAAAAGCATAANTATAAATTTAAAAAATCATCACATTTCTACACTTGTTAACAGTGTGTATTAGTTTGAAAAATAATTTTTAATTCAATCTCAATTCTTTTTAAAATGTAAATCTATGAATCCTAGTTTTTAAAAAATACAGTTCTTTCTTATTATAAATAATGAAATCATATTCTTATCATCTCCTACTAAATACCTTAACTCTAGTATAATCCTTTTCACTAAGAAAAAAATTCAATTAAGTCTACTATATCATTCCTAAAATTAAAAGCATAGTACCCAATAGATAACACCACATACAATAAATCATTTTAAAGCAATATCAATTTTAAATTTAAGTTATTGAGGACAAGTAAAGTCAAACTCTAAAAAGTTTTTCTCCCCCCTCCCCCCCTAAACTTGAAATTTTAAGCATTTATAACATTTAGTACAAAAATCTAAGCATGGACAAAGTAAAATTAAAGACTTTCTACCACAGGAGTCAAACATGAATAATATAAAGGAAAGAAAATAAAAAAAAGTCTAGTAGCAGTAAGTGAATCTCAGTTTAACATGCTTAACATGAAAAATGCATTAAAAATATCTAATCTAACTCAATAGACAGTTCCATATATAATCTAGAGCAGTAAGAAATACTAATTCATACATCAAAATAAAAAGTAAATACATCAGTACAACAACAGCAGCAATAAGAACAATGTCCAATACAAAACACAAAGATTAAATACATCAATACATCAATAGCAATAAGAAAATGTCCAGTACTTCCCATGAAAATATAAATCTAATCCTCCTCCTCATCATTCATCACCTTCATCATCAGCTTCTTCCTCATAATCTTTTTCCATAGCCTTGCTAAGCTCATATAACTGGTATGGAGAATATGCAAGAAACTCCATTGATTTATCACCACCAATCCACTGATTTGGCTGATACATCTCAAGCTGAGCAGCATGAAACATGGCTCGATGGTCAAATTTACTTTTATTATATTGATCCAAATGTGACAGATGCTCATTAAATCTATAAAACTCACCTTGGAGAATTTTAGTATCATTCTATAATTTGTCTAAATGTTGAGCAAATGTTACTTTTTGAGAAGAAGGAGGCAATGGATAAGCAGTAGAACTAGATTGCCGCATATCAGAATTCCTCTTAACATCCACATGTCATTTGTATAAATCAATTTTCAATGCAAAAATTGGTTTCAATGGATGAAGAATCTCTTCTCCACTATAAACCTTAACTCCAGCTTTCAAACATAAGAAAGAGATAATGGATAGATGTCCTAAACCATGGGATGTTCCACCTCTTACTCCATCTTCAATATTAAAACTAATGATAGATCCTACATAAATGGGGAAATTTTTTGGATGCAATAATTTAGATGGTCTCGCTACCTGGAGACATCACTAACACTATAGAAGGAATTAATTTAGTACAAATGAATAAATTCCAATCTTTTGATATCTCATTTAATTTTGAAGCAAAAAAATTTAGCCAGTTTTTTCTCAGTAACTTTCCACTCTCCACTAACAATTTTATCATTTTATACAGTTCATCAAAGGTTGGTTTTGATTCAACATAAGAGCAATAAGGGATATCATCCAAAGATAATAATCCATTAATTTGATAAATAGACATGTCCACACACATTCCTCTCACATATACCATATCATCGTGAGCTTCAAATATATTAGCATAAAATTCTCTTACCACTGGAACTACTACAGTTGAAGTGATGTAACAAAGCTCCCATTTCTTGCTCATAATTATTCTTTCAATTTCTTCTCCAGAATTAATAAAGCCCCTTGCACCAATGAGCATCTTAGTTACTACAAAATCATGATAACTTTCCTCAATTGCAATGCTAACAAACTTATACTTGTTGCTTAATCCACCTTTGGTTTTTGATGCCATAACATAAGTATGATATGAAGGTCAGAACAATCTTCCCCACTAATTTTTCTCCTTCACTGTTAAATCAAAAATCAGAAAATTTCTTGAATGAAGAGTGAAATGCAAGGTTAAAGATGTGAAATTTCACCTTGCAATAGGAATTCCAAGTTTTTATTGCTCCAAGATTGATCCCAAATGCAAAGGAAAGGAATCCTAAGCAGCACCCTAAATTTGCTCTAGAAGAGTTAGGAAGAAAATCTAATGAAAATGACCTAAATTGAGGCTGTCATGCCAGTTTTTGTTGAGCATGCGACTTTGGGGCCTAGGCGTTGTGATATGGGCGTCAGGGCACTCGGTTTGCAAAGCCTTGGCATCGGGTTTTGGGTGCCTAGGAGCTAGTTCGTCTCGTAGCTTTTTGATGTCAGGGGTCCCGATGCCTTAGTGCATGCTCTGAATTAGGCTTAAATCATTTTGATTGACTATATTGATCCTCCCCAAGTCTTAATTCACACTAGAAAACACATAAATAAGAAAATCATAGAAATTAGCTCATCCTGCTTCTCATCTCACCTCCCTCTAATAGAATCTTCTTCCAAATATTTAATTAGTGCTTTTAGATATTTTATTAGGTTCAAACCCATAGACAAGATTGTTCCCAATATGTTAGCTTATGTATTGCTAACCTCAAGATTGTCCTCGTCCTCTAAAACATGCACTTCTAACAGTAAATAAGAAGAATGAAAAGATCATCCACATGTTCATTGATACACCTAAAATATATAGTGATTTTCTACACATTTTTATACCTATTTTTTAGATATTGTGTTTTAATGAAATGCATTTGTGTGTTTTTCTTTCAGGTACAATCAAATGGATGAAAAATGCTGAAAAAAGTGAAAAAGGGTTAAATTTAGAGCAAAAATGAAGAAAGTGCAAAAATGAACTGGGGTGCCTAAGCACACAGCACTGGTACCAATTCGCCAGAGAGTCGTGCCTAAGCTCCAGGTGTCCCGCGCTTAAACGCCAGAACTAGTTATTTGATGATTCATTTAATTTAAATGATTTTTTGAAGAGATGTTTGAAGCAACCCTTGGTAAAAACGTGAGAAATAATCCATTGACACGAAATTTCATTTAATTGGCTTTTGAAAGGTAGAAGTTCTAGAAGATTCATTGAATGGAGACACATTTTGAAGAGACGACAAGACACATTTTGAATTTTTATTAAAGATAACTTGGATCATCAAAGGAAGAGGCCAGCCATTCAACATCCATAACCATCATTCATCTAAGTAACTACTGTCGCCGTCGCCGACCACTTTCTTTTTATTTTGAGTGTTGATTTGTATTGTGAGTAAAGGAAGAGAATTCAAAGGAACTTCAAGACATTTGGTGAAGAGGATTTGAGATAATTTTTTATCTTTATGACTACACTTGGTATTAATTTAGATTTCTTATTTGTGTGTATGATTTCTGCTTTTAAATTCACGTGTGGTTATATTTTCTACATGAATTCTGAGTAGTTTTCTTTATTTTTTTCCTAAAAATGATAAGTGATTAAGTATTTAAAGGAAGTTATGTAAAGTATTAATTCATTGTTGGAAGAAATTGTGATGATTTGAAAATTTGCACTTTATCTACTTCTTGATTTAGCCAATTAAGATGTTAACACCTGTTGTGAGAACATGTAAGATCTGAGATGGTATTGTCTCAGTCAACAAATGGTTAGAATCACATATTGATTTCATGAATGAGAATATAATTCATGAGATTGAGTGCAAATAAATAGGGAAATAAACTTTTCAAAGGTGTAGAATTAGAGGACTTTAGAGTAACATACTAAAACCCTCAATTCGATTTATAGTTTTAGGTTTTGATATGAGATGTTAACCCCTAGGTAGAGTGAGAAGAGGGAACTCTAGGGTGAGAGCTAGTATCTTCCCTACTCAGGGCTGATCCTCAAAGGAGATTGAATCCTATTATAAAATAAGTTGTTAAGAAAGATAGTTTAAAGTGGTTAGATGATAAATTTTTTACTCTATTTCAAATAGCGCATGAGTTAGTCTGATTCATTGTGTTCCTAAGAAAGAAGGAGTGTATGTAACTCTAAATGAACATAACAAGTTAATACCAACAAGACAAGTCACAGGATTGTGAATATGCATTGATTATAGACAATTAAATCTCACCACTAGGAAAGATCATTTTCCACTACCCTTTCTAGATCAAATGTTGGATAGACTAGCCGGGCATAAATACTTTTATTTTCTGAATGGATATATTGTTTCTCACCAAATACAAATAGCTTCTGAGGATCAAGAAAAAACAACTTTTACCAGTCCTTATGATACAATTGCTTTTAGAAGAATATCTTTTGGTTTATGTAATGCACCTGTTACATTTCAAAGATGTATGATGACTATTTTTATGATTTAATTGAAAATGGGAATTAAGTTTTTATGGATGATTTTTCAGTGTTCGGAACTTCATTCAAACTGAACGTCTCGACAAGGGGAACTCACCAATTTTAAAATTGGTTCGATTTGGGTCCAATCAAGCCTTAATCAAGCTGTTGAAGCATAATTGGAGGTATTGAACCATCTTGAATGGTCAAATGAACTCTAAATTTGACATATTTATAGTTGAATTGAATGTGTCAATGAGAAATCGAACAAGCCTAAGATTGCTAATTTTCGAGCTCATTAAGATAGTCAAATCCTTAATAAACCTGTTATGATTAAGGGGGTCAACATGGACCATTCGATCATGTGTTTTGAGAAGTAATGTGTCAAAAGTTCATAATTCCCCTCTGTATACGGATATAAATAGGCCCCCTCTTCTCACTTGGGGAGAGGAGAAGAAGCGAGGGTGAATTAAAATTCCAAAGTGAATAGAAATAAGACAACCACCAACATTCGCAGCATCCAACCACCATTGACCACTGCTCACATCACCATCTGCTGTCGTCAACCACTGATGAAAGGCAGCCCCTACTCGCAACTATTGTAGCTAGACTACGATTGTTGTTATAATTTTTTTAACACTTGTATTTTTTTTATTATACAAACACAAGTGTAGCTTTCAGCGAAAGATTATAATATCATTCTTCCTATCGTGAGAGAAGAGCATATCCTTTTATACTCACAAACATATATTGCATTATTTTTACTAAACTAAACCCTATGATTTTTTCCGTCTCAAGATTTTTCCATACAAAAGTTCTAATGTCTCCCTTCGCTATATATTTTCTTATCTGTGCGTACGTTGAATTTCACACAAAGCTTAGATGATAAATAATTCCTAAAAGCAACAATTTTTCTTTTTTCAATACATATCATAGGTGCAATTATAGGGCATGGCATAGACCCATAAACCACATCAAAATTCCTTTGTGCCAATATAGTTTAATTATACTCTTACACTAATTATTAAATTATTATAAATATNTGGCTAACAAATGCAATAAATAAGCTTCTCACTCTAATACTCACCACTCCAACACCCAGTCTCAATGTCCAGGATGTCAAGCCTTTGCTTCATTTTCCAATGATATACACACCCTCTGGTGAAGAATCTTCATTATGCCTTTGGAAGATTGTGTACAAAGAAGTAAGGAATCTCAAAACGATATTCTTTGACTTTTATGTGAGGCTTGACAATCGATATTAGTGCATACTAGAGGGACACAATTACTTCAAAATCTACTAATTAGAGGTGCACGGTTATCGGCCATCCCCCTATTTTAGTTCCTCCCATGGAAATAAACCTCCTAGACACTATTAACTCTACACATTCATCCCTTGTAGCCAAACCTGACATCAAACCTCCATCACATGTGGATAAATTGGCTTGACCCAAAGTAATCTGTGATGAGCTACAAAGTGTAGTCCAAGAAGATTTCCTTCTAAGGGATATATGTTATTTCTTTTCTAGGTGCAGCTCTCAAAATTCTTCTCATTTGGCTAAGATTATCCTTTAACACCCCATCCCAATAAAGTTCAAGCTTCCGAGCATTGGTTCTTATGATGGGATGTCTGACCCAGATGAACAAATTGATCATTATAGAATCATCACACAAATATATAAAACAAGCTTTTAACATGCTTCTTTTCAAGTTTTTCTTGCTATTCTTAAAGGCCAAGCATGCACTTAATTATTTTTTGTTCCTATGAGAATCATTCATATATTTGATGAAAATTTTAATTATTTATGAAATAGCTTGTAGGAAATCAATAATTATCAAAAAAACCCCTTGAGGCAAGTGGCAGATAAAATCTCCACTTATACAACTAATATACATGCCTATGAGGTTGTCTCAATGAGAAGCTAGTAATGTCCTCACTAAAAAGACTTATTGAGGGCAAGTGATAGACTTAGTCTCTAGTTGTGCCCCAAGAAGATATGCCCATGATGTACTCTTGATAGGAAGCTAGTAGGCGACACAATCCTCACTATAAATATCCCTTGAGGACAAGTGATAAATTTATTCTCCACTTATACACATAAAAGATATGCTTATAAGGTAGTCTTGATAAGAAACTTATAGTAGACATGATCCTCACTAAAAAAATCCATTGAGGGTAAGTGGTTGACTATGTCTCCGCTCATAACCCTAAAAGGCCTGCCCAAGATTTAACCTTGATGTAAATCTATTAGGGGACCAAGTCATCAATAAGACTCCATGAGAGTAAGTAGTTGACATGATCTTGATCCGCCAACAGTGTACTTAAGTCACAGTGATATAAACCTTAGTATTCTCATCAAAAACTTGATCCACTCCTTGGCAGATTGAATAAGACTTTAAATTTAAATATTCTTACACATTGGAGTTTCACACACAAGTATACGTATTTTTTCAGCAATACAAGCCTCTAATTGAGTCCTGATATTAATCCCACAGGGAAGGTGGTAATGGTCTAATCAAATGAGTTCTAGTCTACATCGATAAGGGTCTTAGTTTGGAATTTAATTTAAAGCGGCCTTTCTAACAATTACTCCTAAATTGTTGTGCTATATTTAAAAGGTTAATTCTAACTATTTGAACTATTTTAATTGGGTTGGTGAATATCAAGATATGAAAGGTATCAATCTCTTGTGAGTGCATATGTGGATATGTAGGATAAGATACTAAAAATCTATTGTAGCATGTGACAATAGAAGCATAAATCTAGGTTACTCTCTTCCAAGTGTGTAACTAAGTTTGGTTTAACTTAGTACGTGTTTCTAACTGTTGCCCTAGAAACTCCTAAGTTGAACCACTTCAAAATCTATCTCTCTAGTAATTGCGTTGCCCTATGGAATACTTCCCCCCCATAGGTTCAATGTGGTTTTCCTAGTTGATAAAGTTGTAGTCCCCCCAGATCATTATTGGTTCATAACAAGTTTTAACACATTAATTGGCTAAATTGATTACTAAATGAAGCATGAAGAAAAAACCATCACATTAGGATTATAAGATTGATTCTATAAGTATCTTTGCATCCTACATAACCTACACATGCATCAAAAGAGAAAGGTAAATGAAACATACTCACTAAGCATGAAGAAGAACATGTAAACCATCATCAAATCACAAAACAATTTTACTAAGTATGTGTCACAACCAATTATAAGACAAATGTAAAAGCAATACTTAGCTTTTCTTCCAAAAATGGTTCCAATTCTTTCTTGCTCTGATGTAATACTTCCACTTTACAATCTTCACTCAAAATCCTCACCAAAAACTCAAGAAAGATGGTAAGAAATAAAAATTCTAATCTTCTCTACACCTTCCTTGACTTCTCTCGGCACTTCTCAGATGTTCCTATATGTTTCTCCTCTATCCCCATTGAGTCCAATCCTCTTCTGAACGGCTTATAATCGCTAGAATAAATTTAAATTTGTGGTTGAGCAACTGTAGAGAAACTGCTATGTCTTGTCCCTCAGAGCTGGTGCCTAAGCGCCACCTTCTCGGTTTGGTGCATAGAGAGCTGACGCCCAGGCGCCTAGGTGTAAGTTTTGTTAACTCCCAATTTGCTCCGTTCAGCTCCTTTTCGCTCCTCTTCCATCTTGCTTCACTCTGAACATTCCGCATATTATACCTACATGAAAAACACAAGAATACATTTCTTTAAAGTGCATTTTCATCAAAAATAAATATAAAATACTAAGGATATTAAGCATGCTTGAGGAAATATCAAAATCTCCCAAACTTAAACGTTACTTGTCCACAAGTAACATTATAACTTTAAAAAACATTTTTGTTAACTCGGGATAATGGGTTTCATCAAATTTTCTATAATTTTGCCCCAGGAATGTTATAGTACAATTTAGAAGAAATGCTTGTGAATCAGACTAGGATTAGGGTATAAGAATATCTAGTATTCAATTTAGGAGTTCTGATTTTCTATCTCTTTCAAAATTAATTGTAATTTGGAAAACTTTGAATACTTAGAAAGCATAAAAAATAGAATTTTAAGAACTCTATTAATAAAAAATTGAGTAATACATTTATGAAATAAAAACAAGCTTAGGGTTTTAACTAAGTCTTCCCCTTTAAGAAGACTCAAGTGAAACTAATTTTTTATTAGGCTTCTCCTTAAGCTTATCCCTACATTTGTTTTATTTTATTTTATTTTTATGATCATTTTTAATCATTTTTTACTTTTATATGAGGATTACTATATCTGCATAGTCCTTTAATAATTTTGAATTTCACTATCCTCTTTATAAATTTAAAAAATCATCACATTTCTACACTTGTTAACAGTGTGTATTAGTTTGAAAAATAATTTTTAATAGAGTCTCAATTCTTTTTAAAATGTATATCTATGAATCCTAGTTTTTTAAAAAAACAGTTCTTTCTTATTATAAATAATGAAATCATATTCCTATCATCTCTTACTAAATACCTTAACTCTTGTATAATCATTTTCACTAAGAAAAAAATTCAATTAAGTCTACTATATCATTCCTAAAATTAAAAGCATAGTACCCAATAAATAACACCACATATAATAAATCATTTTAAAGCAATATCAATTTTAAATTTAAGCTATTGAGGACAAGTAAAGTCAGGCTCTAAAAAGTTTTTCTCCCCCCCCCCCCTAAACTTGAAATTTTAAGCATTTATAACATTTAGTACAAAAATCTAAGCATGGACAAAGTAAAATTAAATTACTTTCTACCACAGGAGTCAAACATGAATAATATAAATGAAAGAAAATAAAAAAAGTCTAGTATATAGCAGTAAGTGAATCTCAGTTTAACACGCTTAACATGAAAAATGCATTAAAAAGATCTAGTCTAACTCAATAGACAATTCCATATATAATCTAGAGCAGTAAGAAATACTAATCCATACATCAAAATAAAAAGTAAATACATCAGTACAACAACAGTAGAAATAAGAACAATGTCCAGTACAAAAACATAAAGATGAAATACATCAATACATCAATAGCAATAAGAAACTGTCCAGTACTTCCCATGAAAATATAAATCTAATCCTCCTCATCATTCATCACTTCATCATCAGCTTTTTCCTCATAATCTTTTTTCATAGCCTTGCTAAGCTCATATAACTGGTATGGAGGATATCCAGGAAATTCCATTGATTTATCACGACCAATCCACTAATTTGGCTGATACATCTCAAGCTGAGCAACATGAAACATAGCTCGATGGTCAAATTTACTTTTATTATATTGATCCAAATGTGAGAGATGCTCATTAAATCTATAAAACTCACCTTAGAGAATTTTAGTATCATTCTATAATCTGTCTAAATGTTGAGCAAATGTTACTTTTTGAGAAGAATGAGGCAATGGATAAGCAGTAGAACTAGATTGCCACATATCAGAATTCCTCTTAAAATCCACATGCCATTTGTGTAAATCAATTTTCAATGCAGAAATTGGTTTCAATGGATGAAGAATCTCTTCTCCACTATAAACCTTAACTCCAGCATTCAAACATAAGAAAGAGATAATGGATAGATGTCCTAAACCATGGGTTGTTCCACCTTTTACTGCATCTTCAATATTAAAACTAATGATAGATCCTACATAAATGGGGAAATTTTTTGGATGCAATAATTTAGATGGGATCGCTCCCTGGAGACATCACTAACACTATAGAAGGCATTAATTTAGTACAAATGAATACATGCCAATCTTTTGATATCTCATTTAATTTTGAAGCAAAAAATTTAGCCAGTGTTTTTCTCAGTAACTTTCCACTCTCCACTAACAATTTTATCATTTCATACAGTTCATCAAAGGTTGATTTTGATTCAACATAAGAGCAATAAGTGATATCATCCAAAGATAATAATCCATTAATTTGATAAATAGACATGTCCACACACATTCCTCTCACATATACCATATCATCGTGAGTTTCAAATATATTAGCATAAAATTCTCTTACCACTGGAACCACTACAGTTAAAGTGATGTAACAGAGCTCCCATTTCTTGCTCATAAATATTCTTTCAATTTCTTCTCCAAAATTAATAAAGCCCCTTTCACCAATGAGCTTCTTAGTTACTACAGAATCATGATAGCTTTCCTTAGTTGCAATGTTAACAAACTTATACTTGTGAAATGAATCTTTGCTTAATCCACCTTTGGTTTTTGGTGCCATAACATAAGTATGATATGAAGGTCGGAACAATCTTCCCCACTAATTCCTCTCCTTCACTGGTAAATCAAAAATCAAAAAAATTTCTTGAATGAAGAGTGAAATGCAAGGTTAAAGATGTGAAATTTCACCTTTGCAAGAGGAATTCCAAGCTTCTATTGCTCCAAGATTGATCCCAAATGCAAGGGAAAGGAATCCTAAGTAGCACCCTAAATTCGCTCCAAAAGAGTCTGGAAGAAAATCTAATTAAAATGACCTAAATTGGGGCTGTTGGGCTGGTTTTTGTTGAGCATGTGACTCTAGGGCCTAGGCGCTGTGATATGGGTGCCAGAGCACTCAGTTTGCAGAGCCTTGGCATCAGTTTTTGCGTGCCTAGGAGCTAGTTCGTCTCCTAGCTTTCTAATGTCAGGGTTCCTGATGCCTTAGTGCATGCTCTGAATTAGGCTTAAATCATTTTAATTGACTATATTGATCCTCCCCATGTCTTAATTCACACTAGAAAACACACAAATAAAAAAGTCATAGAAATTAGCTCATCGTGCTTCTCATCTCACCTCCCTCTAATGGAATCTTCTTCCAAATATTTAATGGGTGCTTTTAGATATTTTATTAGGGTCAAACCCATAGACAAGATTGTTCCCAATATGTTAGCTTATGTATTGCCAACCTCAAGAATTTTCTCGTCCTCTAAAACATGCACTTCTAACAGTAAATAAGAAGAATGAAAAGATCATCCACATGTTCATTGATACACCTAAAACATATAGCAATTTTATACACATTTTTATACCTATTTTTGAGATATTGTGCTTTAATGAAATGTATTTGTGTGTTTTTCTTTCAGATATAATCAAATGGATGAAAAATACTGAAAGAAGTGAAAAAGGGTCAAATTTGGAGCAAAAATGAAGAAAGTGCAAAAATGAACTGGGGCGCCAACTGACACCAATTCGTCAGAGAGTCGTGCCTAAGCATCAGGTATCCCGCGCTTAAACACCAGAACTAGTTATTTGATGATTCATTGAATTTAAATGATTTTTTGAAGAGATGTTTGGTAAAAACGTGAGAAATAATCCATGGACACGAAATTTCATTCAATTGGCTTTTGAAAGGTAGAAGTTCTGGAAGATTCATTGAATGGAGACACATTTTCAAGAGACGACAAAACACCTTTTGAATTTTTATTAAAGAAGACTTGGATCATCAAAGGAAGAGGCCAACCATTAGACATCCATAACCATCATTCATCCAAGTAACTGTCGTCGCTGCCACCGACCACTTTCTTTTTATTTTGAGTGTTAGTTTGTATTGTGAGTGAAGGAAGAGAATTCAAAGGAACTTCAAGACATTTGATGAAGAGGATTTGAGATAAATTTTTATCTTTATGACTACACTTGGTACTAACTTAGATTTCTTGTTTGTGTGTATAATTTCTGTTTTTAAACTCATGTGTGGTTATGTTTTCTACATGAATTCTGAGTAGTTTTCTTTATCTTTTTCCTAAAAATGATAAGTGATTAAGTATTTAAAGGAAGTTCTGTGAATTATTAGACTTCAATGTTGGAAGAAGTTGTGATGATTTGAAAATTTGCACTTTATCTACTTCTTGATTTGACCAATTAAGATGTTAACATCTGTTGTGAGAACATGTAAGATCTGAGATGGTATTGTCTCAGTCAATAAATGGTTAGAATCACATATTGAGTTCATGAATGAGAATGTAATTCATGGGGTTGAATGTAAATAAATAGAGAAATAAACTTTTCAAGGGTGTAGAATTAGAGGACTTTAGAGTGACAAACTAAAACCTTCAATTTGATTTATAGTTTAGGTTTTGATATGAGATGTTAGCCCTCAGATAGAGTGAGAAGAGGGAACTCTAGGGTGAGAGCTAGTATCTTCCCTACTCAGGGCTAATCCTTAAAGGAGATTGAATCCTATTATAAAATAAGTTGTTAAGAAAGAAAGTTTAAAGTAGTTAGATGCTGGAATTATCTACTCTATTTCAAATAGAGCATGGGTTAGTCTGATTCATTGTGTTCCTAAGAAAGAAGAAGTGACTGTAACTCTAAATGAACATAGCAAGTTAATACCAACAAGACAAGTCACAGGATTATGAATATGCATTGATTATAGAAAATTAAATCTCGTCACTAGGAAAGATCATTTCCCACTACCCTTTCTAGATCAAATGTTGGATAAAGTAGCTAGGCATAAATACTTTTGTTTTCTGGATGGATATATTGGTTCTCACCAAATACAAACAGCTCCTGAGGATCAAGATAAAACAACTTTTACCAGTCCTTATGGTACATTTGCTTTTAGAAGAATGTCCTTTGGTTTATGTAATACACCTGTTACATTTCAAAGATGTATGACGACTATTTTTTATGATTTAATTGAAAATGGGAATGAAGTTTTTATAGATGATTTTTCAGTGTTTGGAACTTCATTCAAACTGAGCGTCTCGACAAGGGGAACTCATCTATTTTAAAATTGGTTCGATTTGGGTCTAATGAAGCCTTTATCAAGTTGTTGAAGCATAATTGGAGGCATTGAACCATCTTGAATGGTCAAATGAACTCTAAATTTTGCATATTTATAGCCGAATTGAATGTGTCAATGAGAAATCGAACAAGCCTAAGATTGCTAATTTTTTAGCTCATTAAGATAGCCAAATCCTTAAAAAAAACCGATTATGATTAAGGGGGTCAACATGGATTGTTCGATCATGTGTTTTGAGAAGTAATGTGTCAAAAGTTCATAATGCCCCTCTGTATACGGATATAAATAGGCCCCCTCTTCTCACTTGGGGAGAGGAGAAGAAGCGTGAGTGAATTAAAATTCCAAAGTGAATAGAAATATGACAACCACCAACATTCACAGCATCCAACCACCATTGACCACTGCTCACATCACCATCTGCTGTCGTCAACCACTGATCGAAGGCAACCCCTACTCGCAACTATTATAGCTAGACTACGATTATTGTTGAATTTTTTTAACACTCGTATTTTTTTATTATATAAACACAAGTGTAGCTTTCAGTGAAAGATTACAATATCATTCTTCCTATCGTGAGCGAAGAGCATATCCTTTTATACTTACAAACATATATTGCATTATTTTTACTAGACTAAACCCTATGATTTTTTTCCGTCTCAGGATTTTTCCATACAAAAGTTCTAATGTCTCCCTTCGATATATATTTTCTTATCTGTGCGTATGTTGAATTTCATACAAACCTCAGATGATAAATTCTTTTTCAATACATATCATTGGTGCAATTATAGGGCATGGCATAGACCCATAAACCACATCAAAATTCCTTTGTGCCAACATAGTCTAATGATACTCTTACAATAATTATTAAATTATTATAAATATTAGGGAAATATAAAACTATATAAAAATAATAATTTTATATTGCCCCCATAAAAATTAAAATTTTCAAATTTATCCATAAATAGAAACAAATAAAAAAAGATGTTACATGGACTAGAGTTCAACCGGACAAGAACCTAAGAAGAAAGTAAATATAATATCACTGGCAAACGCATTCATGGGTGGCCACTTGCCACTGCCATTGCATATTCGAGAGCCATTGGGAAGCTGTAGGATGCCCAAAATATCTTTTTTAAATACATTATAAATACTATATATATATATAATAAATGCTCATTGCCTAATTCTATTTTTGACTTTAAGAAAATAATAATTAAATAAAATAAAAAATGATTTCCATAATATTAAACGACTTAACAAATAACTATTTTCTTTAATAATAATAATAGTTACATATCTAAACACCTAAATTTTTCTTTTTGCATTTATACCGCCAAAAATCTTTCATCTGACATAAAAAATTATGTATTTACCAAATTACATATTGTACTCCAGGGTTTTCTAGGATAATAAATAGACATGTATGTAACCCTACGTCTTATCATGCATTCTGTTACCTTTTTCTGAATATTGAAATAAATATATCGTTTTCCTCCAAAAAATGTAGGCATCTTTGCCGAACCTCGTTAAATATTTGTGTGTTTTTCTGGATTTGTGTCGATTTCTATTTTTCTTCGCCCTAATTTCTCAACACATATCCAACATGACAACTATGATATTTACACCTCTAACACCTAGGCATCGTGTTGAGAAATTAGGGCAAAGAAAAACAAGAATCGACACAAATCCAGAAGAATACAAATAGATTTAACGAGGTTCGGCAAAGATGCCTACGTCCTCGGGAGCAAGCGACAGCTTTTCCACTAATCCAGAAAAAGAATACAATATACAGAATATGGGATAAAACTTAGAGTTACATACATGTCTATTTATAATCCTAAAAAGCGCAGAAAAAGAAATATTGAATACAATATGTAATTACCAAATCACCCCTTGTTCCGCACCCCCAACCCACATAAAAAACCCCCCTGATTTGGACAGAATCTTCCGCTCCGCTTCATCATCTATCCCTTTATGCTACATGAGCCATATCTAACACATCGTAAACCTCAGCATGAAAAGATGTATTCTGCTATTAGGAAAATCGTAATAGTGGTATTTTTATAGTATATTAAAGATTCCAGTGATATGAATATAAACATCAGAGTAAAGGTCCCAAACATGTAAATATATAAGAATTTTATNGTAAATACATAAGAATTGAGTGGTATGCGTGCAAATGTTCCATAATATTATTACGGGCAATTTACATACACGCCACACAATTTTTATGTATTTACCAAATTAGATATTGTACTCCAGGTTTTTTTAGGATTATAAATAGGCATGTATGGAACCCTATGTCTTATTATGTATTCTGTTGCATTTTTCTGAATATTAAGGAAAGACGCCGCTCTGCTCCCGATGACGAAGGCATCTCTGTCGAAACTCGTTAAATCTCTGTGTGTTTTTCTGGATTTGCNATGCTCATTGCCTAATTCTATTTTTGACTTTAAGAAAATAATAATTAAATAAAATAAAAATGATTTCCATAATATTAAACGACTTACCTAAATTTTCCTTTTTGCATTTATACCACCAAAAAATATTCCATCTTACATATAAAATTATTAGNATGCTCATTGCCTAATTCTATTTTTGACTTTAAGAAAATAATAATTAAATAAAATAAAAATGATTTCCATAACATTAAACGACTTACCTAAATTTTTCTTTTTGCATTTATACCACCAAAAAATATTCCATCTTACATATAAAATTATTAATATTTTTAATTTTTAAAAGGTGAAATTAATACACCTTTTGATGGTGGCATAAATATAACAATTGAAATTTTGATATTAGAGATGTAAATACATAAGAATTGAGTGGTATGCGTGCAAATGTTCCATAATATTATTACGGGCAATTTACATACACGAACACACAATTTTTATGTATTTACCAAATTAGATATTGTACTCCAGAGTTTTCTAGGATTATAAATAGACATGTATGTAATCCTAGGTCTTATTCTGTATTTTGTTACCTTTTTCTGAATGTTGAAGAAAGATGCCGCTTTGCTCCCGAGAATGTAGGCATCTCTGCCGAAACTCGTTAAATCTCTGTGTGTTTTTCTGGATTTGTGTCGATTCCTGTTTTTCTTCGCCCTAATTTCTCAACACATATCCAACATGAAAAGTATGATATTTACACTTCTAACACCTAGGCATCGTGTTGAGAAATTAGGGCGAAGAAAAACAAGAATCGACACAAATCCAGAATAAGAGATTTAACGAGGTTCGTCAAAGATGTCTACGTCCTCGGGAGCAAAGCGGCGGCTTTTCCACCAATCCAGAAAAATAATACAGTATACAGAATATTGAATAAGTCCCAGGGTTACATATATGTCTATTTATAACCCTAGAAAGAGCAGAAAAATTTACGTTGATCCCCTACATAATATGTAATTACCAAATTACCCCTGTACCGCACCCCCAACCCACATAAGAAAACTCCCCTAATTTGGACAGAACCTTCCCCTCCGCTCCATCTGTCCCTTTATGTTATATGCACCATATCTAACATATCGTAAACCTAAGCATGAAAAGGTGTATTTTGCTATTAGGAAGATCGTAATAGTGGTATTTTTATAGTATATTAAAGATTTGCGTGGCATGAATGTAAACATCAGAGTAAAGGTCCCAAACACGTAAANACACTTCTAACACCTAGGCATCGTGTTGAGAAATTAGGGCGAAGAAAAACAAGAATCGACACAAATCCAGAAGAAGAGATTTAACGAGGTTCGTCAAAGATGCCTACGTCCTCGGGAGCAAAACGGCGGCTTTTCCACCAATCCAGAAAAATAATGCAGTATACAGAATATTGAATAAGACCCAGGGTTACATACATGTCTATTTATAACCCTAGAAAGAGTAGAAAATTTTACGTTGATCCCCTACATAATATGTAATTACCAAATTACCCCTTGTTCTGCACCCCCAACCCACATAAGAAAACTCCCCTGATTTGGACAGAATCTTCCCCTCCGCTCCATCTGTCCCTTTATGTTATATGCGNAAAAATATATGGACAATAAAGAAATGAAATAAAATAAAGGGATTGGATGACTTTTTCTCAGGGGTTTGAATGAGAGCCCAACAATTGATCTTGATGTATTGAACTACACATTTTGTCGTGTTTTGGGCTGCTGATGACCGAGCGTTCTGCATGCTATGATGATCGTGTGGCGACGAGCGAGCCGTCATGAGTTGATTACTTTTTTTATGCGATTCAAGTTGTGTTGTTTATCACTGAGGTGAGTTCTTACGAGGGTTGGATGAGAAGATATTTGAGCTTGGAAAATGGATATAATGGGTTTAAAATATAAGTATATGAGAATATATTCTAAAAATCATAAAAATAGAAAAATAAAATATTTTTGGTATAATTGGTTATTTTTGGGTGCTTTATATAATTTTAATATTAATTAAATACATATATATAAGTCTTATGAGCATGTATTTGACATTTAAATAAATTAATAATAATAATAATAATAATAATAATAACAATAAAAATACCCAAAATAGTAACAATCTAAATGAAATAGTCATTAAGTAAATTTGAGCATTAAAATAATAAAATCATTATAATTTGAACATAAATCATAATTTTGACCCACCATATATACATCAAACAAAAAGTAGATGCTCGTGTTAGGTCACGGACTTTAGCTTTAGGCTAGGTCGATGTTTAATTATGTTTGTTCCGACTAGTTTGTTGTGGTTGCCCATTATTCTGGATGGTAAAGCGGCTTGTGCGTTAGATTGGATGTTAGGACGGCTAGTTGCTTTATGACACTTTCTTTCTATAGAAGGTCGTGCTTAGTGAGCAAGCCACTAAAGAATAAATAAAAAAAAGTTATTGTGCTTTCTCGGAAGGTACTAAAAATAATAATAATAGCCCCTCNTGGATGTTAGGACGGCTAGTTGCTTTATGACACTTTCTTTCTATAGAAGGTCGTGCTTAGTGAGCAAGCCACAAAAGAATAAATAAAAAAAAGTTATTGTGCTTTATCGGAAAGTACTAAAAATAATAATAATAGCCCCTAAGCATAGTCTATAGGAAAGGGGCCTAGTGCAGCAAGGGGTGCTAGGTCCAAGTAAACTCTTATGTATACTTGTGTTTTGTGATATGTTTTATGGATACTAACATGCTTTTGCAAGTGCCATAATAAACATAGGGTTTTTCATTTTTTGTTGGGTCTTTTATAGAGTTAGGAGTCGGTCTTAGTTGGTTGGCTATGGCTTCTTAGATCGTCTAAAGTGGGACCTGTAGGATGTCGAAGTAAGGATAAACACAGTAAAATGACAAAGTGAGGATAAAACCCAATGCAAAAAATAAAATGAGGATAAAGCCCAACTCGAATCAAAAGTTAAAGGATGAACCTCAAAATACCATAACACAAAGCTAAAGATGTTTTGAAAACCTATTCAAATTATGAGTCCTTAGGTTTAGGATTAGTTACTCACTTTTTTTCTTTTCAGGTGCACGGTAATATCCATTTACACTATCGTTATTGATTTTTATATTTTGTGGCATTTTTAGCTTGTTTGTTAAATATGTGTTTACTTTTGCTTGTACACATTTAGAAATCACCTCTTTCTCTAAATTTGTTGACAGTGTTGTCTTTTAGCCTAGATTATTTTTTGATAGACTCTTAAGGACTAATTTCTTACCCCATTTAAAATAGCTCAAATCAAACTCTTTAAAATCAAACTCATAATCTAAAACAAAAATAAATAAATTATTACATTCACGCCTTATAAAATTCATTGCATATAAATAAAAAGAAAATTGACTAGAAACTCCTTGATTTAAGATTAGACATAAAAAGATCACCTTTAGGCAAATGCAAACATATAGCTTCTTTTCCTTATCTTCAAACCTTCGCCCATTGCACATAAATGAGAGTTTGACCTATGAGGATCACCGCCCTTCATGAGTGAATTATGCCTTTGTTACTCGACTTGGCCTTAAAATTCACCTTTTACACATTCATCATCATGGATTGTGTACCTGTACACAACTTGCTTATCACTCAACACAAAAACATGAGGCAAACAAATTCATTTGATTTAAATAGGATAAATTTAGTTTTGAAATTTAAAAAAATTACTTTAAATTAATTATAGGCATTTTATATATCATACATTCTTAGACATCTTGAGTTTCACACTCAAGTTATAAAATCTACATTTCTCCTATTAAAAAACAGCATATATTATCTTTAATTCATAAGACCAAATGACCATAGTTCTGAGATGCCATGTGCGTTTTGCTCGCAATCCTCTCTAGGCGGGATTGTAAATCCAATAGAGTCGGGCATGTTTGAGTTCTTTGTGGAATTGAGCTATAAGTTTCTTTTTTCTATTTCTCATTAGATTATGTTTGAAATTTTACTTATTCAGCGAACCACACCTTTAGTCTTAGGATTCTAAAGTTATTTGTTTTGTTACAACATAAACCCTCACCTCCTAGATTTTCCCATAATTTGTTATCACTGAGATAAGTCATAAATTTCTAATAAAATATTAACTAAAAAATTAATTTTTTTTATTTCAAAATTAGTAAATCCCAACCATATGGTAGTTGAAGTATCATTGAGTTCCTTGGTATTGGGCACACCTTACTTTCTCTCCTTTGGGATGAAATAAGAAATGCTCATATTTGATCATTCTTGTTCAAGTAATATAGAACTTTCTTTTCAAAACCTTAAGTATCGATCCCACGAGGAAAGATGTTGATTCGTAATGACTTCAGAAAAAGTTCTAGTCTACAATAACTCTTAGTCTGAAATTTCAAATTTGAAATTTTCTAAATTCTCTACTTTACTCTAAAATTAAAGTTAACAAAATTAAATAAAAATATAATCTATGGAGGCTAGTTAAATTTTAGAAAGTTCTTATATAATCAAAATCTCTTCAGTCTTGCAATGAAGATAATGACTTATGCAATAGAAGAATTTACAAAATTATGTAATAATTTTTGTGCCAACAAGGAACATATGTCTACCTACACTCTTCCGAGTGTATAAATAAGCTTAATATTCTATTGGGTTTACACAATTAGCAGAGATGCGAAGGTAGTTAAAAAGCTTTACAATTCATGATAAGGAACCCATTCACTTACATCAATTGCCACCTAGAAGCTCTTAATATAAGCAGATCATGAAGTATATTTCCTTTAAAAGTTATATCGTCGTCTGACTACATCATAGCCAATCGGACAATGTAAGTGCACTTAAGTTGTGAAGTCATCGCTCTTCCGAGCCTTACTCTCAACTTATAATAAATCGCTCTTCCGAGCCTTACTCTCAACTTACAATAGATTTTAACATAACCTATGTTCAGTATGTTATGTCAATGAAGCAACAGAGATATTATTCATCACATGAAAATTAAATTATTCTATCATAAAGCAAATTTCCTATGCATGTAACTACTTCATAACAGGAGGAAAGAATAAGGAAAACTACTCACTAATAATGGAGTAAACATATGGATTCTTCATTGCAAATGAAATTGAAATCATACTACTATATTGCAATAATTCAAAGCAAATAGAAAAAGCGTACAAGACTTATCTTTACAGAGATTCACGCTCTCCTTGCACATCAAATAACAATCTCTTACACTCATCTCCAAACAGAAGATTCACGCCCTCCTTGCACAGCAAATAACAATCTCTTACACTCATCTCCAATCTCCAAAAGATAAATACAATAAGTGAAAAAATCTATCCATTCCTCCATTAAGTGTCAAGAGTCACTAAGAACTCTAAAGACACATCCCAAACGAAAAGACACCAAGCCCCACTCTCTTTTCTATCTCTAGGATTCCACCAAACACACACACACACACACACACACACCCCAAGAGACACCAATACACACAAACGAAGAGAGTCCAACACTTGTAAATCTCTCTTTTCAGTATAACCCTCGAAATCCACAAGGATCACTTCAGATGCCTCTTCAAAATTTGTCCAAATACATTGCATTTAAAAAAAAAACTGATTATGGCGCCTACGCGCCAGATTCTGGCACTTAGGCATCGATCCTGGCACTTAGGCCAATCTTCTAAAAGCACAGGATAACTACCTGACGCCATGCCAATTTTTCTTCTATGCTCCATTGACGCCAATTTACTTCATTTGACTTCAAATTGCTTCTTCTTTGCTCCATTTATTTCAATTTCATAACAAATAATATCTGTAATCAAAAACACAAAAAGTATATTCTTTTAAAGTGCAATATCACTAAAAAATAAGCATTAAATGCATATAAAAAATAATACAATTTTAGGCATGCAATGAACTTGGACCACCAGTACCTCCGAAATCTGACAGACAGCTCTCCTTGGACAAGGTGTCTTCTTGGAGGATCATAAAGGCATTTTCTGAGGGGCCCCATGGCCATTTTTATGAGGAGTTTCGAAATCGGTTTTGAGAGTTGGTCATGAACGACTGCCCCTCATGTTGGGTTCTATTTATTTCTTCGTTCGGTCAACTCAAAGTTTCGACTGAAGGAAATGATGCTTGGTGTTCCGTCTTTTGACCATCCCAGTACAATGTTCTTTAGTGTTCATAAGCAAGACCTGTTGGATTTCCTTGATATTCGTGAAAACATATTTTTGATGTTCATATGTAAATGAACATATGTGTTTAATATGTACACATACAGATTTGGTTGGTATGCATGTAATCACAAAATCCTCTTCCGGTCATTCTATCCCCACTAATGACCCCCCATATTTAGCCTATAAGTGTTAGATATGTAAATACATGAGAATTAGATGGTATATAGTTAAATGTTCCAAAGTTTAGCTTGTCTACCTAATTTTTAGTCCTTATATTGTATTTTATATTTGGAAGAATATATGTTCTTTAAAGAGTAAACCAAAAGATAGCTAATTTAAAAAAAATAAATAGATGAGGCTCCTTTACACCTCTATTTCACACAATTCAAACAATTAACGCAAAATTCAAACAATTAAATAAAAAACGAATACATATTTCACAAAAAATTTCAAACATGAGCCTATTTTCAATAGAAACAATTTCTAATAAGCAGCGCCAAATTCAAACAATTAAATAAAAAATAAACAAATATTTCACAGACAATTCCAAACACGAAATCTATTTTGAATAGAAACGATTTTAAATAAGCAGAACATGAACAAAACCTTAATTCAGTCATATTCATATTATATAGCGAAAAATCATTAGGTACGGTATGCAGTAGGTGCAGAGGATGGTGGAGATTGTCGTGGGAGAAAAAAAAACTACAATCTTTTCTATATTCTTTTTTATATTTGGGTCCTTCTCCACATATATGAAAAATATACTTAGTATGAGCTCCAATATCACACTATATATATATATATATATATATATATATATATATATATATATATATATATATATATATATATATATATATATATATATATATATATATATATAATGTTTTGGTGACTAAAATTAAAAAATTGCAAAAAATGAGAGAAAAATTAAAATAGTAAACAAGTGCAAAAGCTTGTTGTCAGATAATGATTCATTCGATGGAAACCCCTAACAAAATTGCTTCCATGTGAGACGCCAATAAGGACAAAATGGTCTATATGTTATCTTACGTATTCAAACCAGCATGGCATGATATATTAACAATAAGCTTCATATAAATATATTTATTTTATTTTTCTATTATTTCAACGAAAGGCTAAAAATTCAAATCTTTGTCCAACAAAAAGCTGAGGCCGATGGAATTGACCATCGCACATTATAAATGAGCCCGGTTGACGGTTTCATTGAAGTAAAGAAAGAAGGAAGAAAACATGTTGTGGCCCATTAATCATTCATCACCAACAAATGCAAGCTTTTAAAAATATATGGACAATAAAGAAATGAAATAAAATAAAGGGATTGGATGACTTTTTCTCAGGGGTTTGAATGGGAGCCCAACAATTGATCTTGATGTATTGAACTACACATTTTGTCGTGTTTTGGGTTGCTGATGACCGAGCGTTTTGCATGTTATGATGATCGTGTGGCGACGAGCGAGCCGTCATGAGTTGATTACTTTTTTTATGTGATTCAAGTTGTGTTGTTTATCACTGAGGTTGTGTTTGTTGGTGCTTCGGCGAGTTCTTACGGGGGTTGGATGAGAAGATATTTGAGCTTGGAAAATGGATATAATGGGTTTAAAATATAAATATATGAGAATATATTCTAAAAATCATAAAAATAGAAAAACGAAATATTTTTATTATAATTGGTTATTTTTGGGTGTTTTATATAATTTTAATATTAATTAAATACATATATAAGCCTTATGAGCATGTATTTGACATTTAAATAAAATAATAACAATAAAAATACCCAAAATAGTAATNAAATCTTTGTCCAACAAAAAGCTGAGGCCGATGGAATTGACCATCGCACATTATAAATGAGCCCGGTTGACGATTTCATTCAAGTAAAAAAAGTAGGAAGAAAACATGTTGTGGCCCAATAATCATTCATCACCAACAAATGCAGGCTTTAAAAAATATGGACAATAAAGAAATGAGATAAAATAAAGGGATTGGATGACTTTTTCCTTGGGGGTTTGAATGAGAGCCCAACAATTGAGTTTGATGTATTGAACAACACATTTTGTCGTGTTTTGGGGTTGCTGATGACCGAGCGTTTTGCATGCTAAGATGATCGTGTGGCGATGAGGGAGCCGTCATGAGTACAATTTTTTATTGACCCTTCAGTTTTTTAGATTTGTTCTTCTTATAAGCCTACCATTTGATTAAATTTAAAGCAATAACAAAAAAAAAAAATTGGAAATTAAATAATAGAGTTTTAATGGGAAAGTACTTTGCTAAAGTAGAATCTGTCGGTTTAACTTCATTAGCCTGACAACAGTCACAACTCACGAACAATCACACCAACAAAGATAATCATGGGGTATCTCCCACAAAGCGTTTGGTTTAACGTCGCCAGCCCAACAAAGGATTCCTTCCAAATCAAAATTCCATTTAAGTAATCGATGATCAATCACTCAATCTTTTCTGGATCCTGGGATTCCTACTAAATCCTTAAATTTTAGTTTTTCTTTCAACTTTTCCTTTTCAGATTAATTCATATTATTGTTCCTCATGTTTCTTTCTAGATCCAATATTTTTCTAAGATTTTCTCAATTTTCATATTAATATCATTCTTAAATTTTATAAGAAATGCATCTCTACATGATAATTAAAGATCTCTAAATTTTGGATTGGATTCTCTCTAGATGATTCAGATTATGGATCAAATTCTACTATGTTGCTTTTCTGTCTCGAGTTATCTTCTAATTCTTCCCCTTTGGGCTAAGGAAATGGTGGAGGTGATCTTTCTATATTTATCTTGGTTGATGAAATAGGTTTTTCAAATTTCTTAGGAATTTCTTCCATTGGTCTTTCAATCTTCTTTTCCTCTTTTCTAAACTCAATGTTCTTTTGAACTACATCCTTCAATTCTCCTCCACTTCTTAGTTGGATAGCTTTATGTTACCCATCATTCTTCTCCTTAGGGTTTATCTTAGGGTCACTAGGTAAAATCTCTAGAGGATGATTGTTAATTGAGTTATCAATCTGCCCCAGCTGGTTTTCTATATTTCTTATTGCAGCCATTTGACTTTCTAGCTGACTCTCCATTTGAATAACAACCTCTTCTAACAATAACTTCTCATAATTTTGTGAGTTGAAGTTAAATTTATGAGGAAAAGAAAGTCCAATGTTAAAATTGCCCTGATTATTCCAATTACACATCTTATTAAGTTGATTACCTTCCAACAATTGGTTTCTTCCTCCAAATATGTTATTCCACTTAAAGTTGGAATGATTCTCCCAGCCTCAGTTGTAATAATCAGAATAAGGGTTATCTGAGCGATTGTGTATCTCATGTGTAGTTTCAAAAGAGTTAGCCTCAATCAATTGTCCAAATGAATTTTTCTCAATAACTGGTGGTCCTTGGGGATAACTTTCTACGTATTGATCTAACTTTCTCGAAATACCTGCAACCTGAGAAGTTAAAAAGTCAGCATATCAGCTTCATGAAAAATCACTACCTACTTGGGGTTTATTATATTGAAGCTACTAGCATTATAATCCAAAACTGGATATTCATTATCTTGTTGATATGTCATTTCTACAATAAATTCATGGAGTCTTTTCTGATTCACAATCCTTCTAACAGTTTTCTCTAGATCTGATTCATAGGGTTCAAAGTCTGCAGCTCCTGAACTATGCATAAAAAAGTAAAAGTTCAAAAAGAAATAAAAACACACACTCAAAAATACTATTATATTATATTTTTTAATAATATTGTTTAATAAAATTTTTTCATGCACAAACATTCACTTAAACAAATAAACAACACTACAATTTTTCAAGTCTAAATTTATTAGTTCGACTAAAATTTTACTTAACTCAAATCAACTATTCCTTCCTGGGCAACGTAACCAAAAAGTTGATCCCGATAATATGTGTGTGCTTACTTCAATTTCAATTCCAAACAACAACGCCAAAAAACTTGACTCCAACTGCTCATGTGTGCTTGCACTCTTAATTCTCGACTGAGTGTTATTTAACAAATAATTCTCATTTTTCTCTACGGTTTAACTTTACACGTTAAGGATACTACGCAAGTGCACGTATCATTCAAGTAACATAGAACTTTCTTTCAAAAACCTTAAGTATTGATCCCATGAGGAAAAGTGTTAATTCGTAATGACTTTAGAAAAAGTTCTAGCCTACAATAACTCTTAGTCTGAAATTTCAAAAAAAATTAAATTTCCTAAATTCTATACTTTACTCTAAAATTAAAGTTAACTAAATTAAATAAAAACCTAATTTATGGAGGCTAGTTAAATTTTAGAAAGTTCTTATATAATCAAATCCCTTTCGTCTTGTAATGAAGATAATGACATATGCAGTAGAAGATTTTATAGAATTATGTAATAATTTTTGTGCCAACAAGAAACATTTGTCTACCTACACTCTTCTGAGTGTATAGATAAGCTTAATATTCTATTGGGTTTACACAACTAGTTGAGATGCGAAGGTGGTTAAAAACCCTTACAACTCATGATAAGGAACTCATTCACTTACATCAATTGTCACCTAGAAGCTCCTAATATATACAGATCATGAAGTATATTTCCTTTAAAAGTTGCATCGTCGTCTGACTACATCATAGCCAATCGGACAATGTAAGTGCACTCAAGTAGTGAAGTCATCGCTCTTCCTAGAATCTCAACTAACAACAAATTTTAGCATAACCTATGCCTAGTATGTTATTTTAATGAAGCAACAGAGATATTATTCATCACATGAAAATTAAATTATTCTATCATAAAGCAAATTTCCTACGCATGTAACTACTTCATAACAAGAGGAAAGAATAAGGAAAACTACTCACTAAGCATGGATAAACATATGGATTCTTCATTGCAAATGAAATTGAAATCATACAACTACATTGCAATAATTCAAAGAAAATACAAAAAGAGTACAAGACTTATCTTTACAGAAGATTCACGCCCTCCTTGCACAGCAAATAATAATCCCTTACACTCATCTCCAATCTCCAAAAGATAAATACAATAAGTGAAGAAATCTCTCCATTCCTCATTTTTCTCTCTTCTTCCTAAGTGTCAAGAGTCACTAAGAACTCCAAAAGACACTTCCCAAACGAAAAGATACCAAGCCCACTCTCTTTTCTATCTCTAGAATTACATCAAACACACACACACACACACACACACACACCCCCTAAGAGACACCAACACACATAAACGAAGAGAGTTCAACACTTGGAAATCTCTTTTTTCAATATAACCCTCGAAATCCCCAAGGATCACTTTAGATGCCTCTTCAAAATTTGTCCAAATACATTTGTGGGGTTTGCTCGTAAGAAGCTGTCGGTCATTGGAATTGAAATCTCGTTGCCCGCTTCAGAAGGACGTTTAAAAAGTTGGGTTTTGAAACNTTATAGAGTTAGGAGTCGGTCTTAGTTGGTTGGCTATGGCTTCTTAGATCGTCTAAAGTGGGACCTGTAGGAAGTCGAAGTAAGGATAAACACAGTAAAATGACAAAGGGAGGATAAAACCCAATGAAAAAAATAAAATGAGGATAAAGCCCAACTCGAATCAAAAGTTAAAGGATCAACCTCAAAATACCATAACACAAAGCTAAATATGTTTTGAAAACCTATTCGAATTATGAGTCCTTAGGTTTAGGATTAGTTACTCACTTTTTTCTTTTCAGGTGCACGGTAATATCCATTTACACCATCGTTATTGATTTTTATATTTTGTGGCATTTTTAGCTTGTTTGTTAAATATGTGTTTACTTTTTCTTGTGCACATTTAGAAATCACCTCTTTCTCTAAATTTTTGACAGTGCTGTCTTTTAACCTAGATTATTTTTTTGATAGACTCTTGAGGACTAATTTCTTACCCCATTTAAAATAGCTCAAATCAAACTCATAATCTAAAGCAAAAATAAATAAATTATTACATTCACACCTTATAAAATTCATTGCATATAAATAAAAAGAAAATTGACTGGAAACTCCTTGATTTAAGATTAGACATAAAAAGATCACCTTTAGGCAAATGCAAACATATAGCTTCTTTTCCTTATCTTCAACCCTTCGCCCATTGCACATAAATGAGAGTTTAACCTATGAGGATCACCGTCGTTCATGAGTGAATTATGCCTTTGTTACTCGACTTGGCCTTAAAATTCACCTTTTACACATTCATCATCATGGACTGTGTACCTGTACACAACTTTCTTATCACTCAACACAAAAACATGATGCAAACAAATTCATTTGATTTAAATAGGATAAATTTACTTTTGAAATTTAAAAAAATTACTTTAAATTAATTATAGGCATTTTATATATCATACATTCTTAGACATCTTGAGTTTCACACTCAAGTTATAAAATCTACATTTCTCCTATTAAAAAACAGCATATATTATCTTTAATTCATAAGACCAAATGACCATAGTTCTGAGATGCCATGTGCGTTTTGCTCGCAATCCTCTCTAGGCGGGATTGTAAATCNTATATCATACATTCTTAGACATCTTGAGTTTCACACTCAAGTTATAAAATCTACATTTCTCCTATTAAAAAATAGCATATATTATCTTTAATTCATAAGACCAAATGACCATAGTTCTGAGATGCCATGTGGGTTTTGCTCGCAATCCTCTCTAGGCGGGATTGTAAATGCAATAGAGTCGGGCATGTTTGAGTTCTTTGTGGAATTGAGCTATAAGTTTCTTTTTTCTATTTCTCATTAGATTATGTTTGAAATTTTACTTATTCAGCGAACCACACCTTTAGTCTTAGGATTCTAAAGTTATTTGTTTTGTTACAACATAAACCCTCACCTCCTAGATTTTCCCATAATTTGTTATCACTGAGATAAGTCATAAATTTCTAATAAAATATTAACTAAAAAATTAATTTTTTTTATTTCAAAATTAGTAAATCCCAACCATATGGTAGTTGAAGTATCATTGAGTTTCTTGGTATTGGGCGCATCTTACTTTCTCTCCTTTGGGATGAAATAAGAAATGCTCATATTTGATCATTCTCGTTTGAAATTCTCAATAAATAATCGTGAAAAGTAAACTTTAAAATTCTTGAAGATATAATATCAACCTTAATCAATATTTTTTTAAAGCTATTCTCTCTCTTAAGATATATTTAACTATAGGAGTTTGCTCTTATATGAAGGTTGAAACCTAAATTAATCCAAACTCTATCTAGCTTTTAGGTTTAGCTAGGAAAAAATTTCTTACTTTAACTACAAACCCATCAAATATTTAAGAAAATTTTCTATTTGAGTAATTGAATCCAAATTAAAGTGGTGTTTTCATCTTTTGAGATGGTATACTATTTTTTTATGCATAAAATATTTGAAATATATGTAGTTGTCATAAAAATAAACCAACATATTTTTCTAGAAAACTTAATATTTATTAATAATAATGTTTTATAACTCTCTATAACATAAAATTTGAAAGCCCAGCCCTAATAATAATTTATTACTTAGGAAGGAGCTCCGAAGCTTTCAAAAGTTTACTAAGTGAATTTCTGACCTATAGTAATGAAAATATTAAAGAAATTAAAACATTTAAAATAAATAAAATTGAAGCCATAATTCATCCAAAATTTTAAATAAATAAATCAATAATAATTTGGATTGGTTCATTACTTAACCCTAAGAAAGTAATAATATATTTAAATTCAAAATCTCAAAAAAAATTTTCTTTTGGATTCTCTTATCAAACATAAAATTGATAATTTTGAACAAAATTTCTAAATGTTCTTTGGAGTTATGTAATCATACCTAAATTTGATTTTGAAGGGTTCAACAAAATTAACCATAACAACAAAAAATGCATAAATAAAATCGTCGTAATTCAAAATTTCTCAGTTAAATCGGGCAAGGTTTAAGTTTTCTTGCATCTTAATATTGAATTGTGTTATATGTAATCCCTATTATTCAACTCATATTAATTAAACTCTCTAATTCATTATTTTGTAAGATATCCACAACTAGTATGGATTATTGATCTAGCATTGCTTAATTCTTCAATTTATAAGATGTACACTCCTAATATGGTTTTATCTTTTGAAACTAGGTTGGCCTTCACTTAGACAATAATGGTTTTTCAAGTGGCTCTGCGTTTAATTTTGACATGGGTTTTGACAACCTTGAGAAAACATGTGAAAAGCTCTCCTTCTTTGTTGTCAACTCTAAATAGTGGCAGGGAAGATGCCCCTGAATTAATTCAACTTTTAGTCAGATAATGAATTTCCTATATTGAAGAGGAAGTCAGTTGAGATTGCTCAAAATATGATTGTTAATTTAGATTACACTGTGGTTTCAAATGATTTTGACTTGAAAAAGATGAAAGATGTGACAATGGATAAAGATGTGGGTAGCGATGTAATGAACTATCAAGTACAATTTTTTATTGACCCTTCAGTTTTTTAGATTTATGCTTCTTATAAGCCTACCATTTGATTAAATTTAAAGCAAGAACAAAAAAAAATGAAAATTAAATAATAGAGTTTTAATGGGAAAGTACTTTGCTAAAGTAGAATTTGTCGGTTTAACTTCATTAGCCTGACAACAGTCACAACTCACAAAGAATCACACCAACAAAGATAATCATGGGGTACCTCCCACGAAGCGCTTGGTTTAACGTCGTCAGCCCAACAAAGGATTCCTCCCAAATGAAAATTCCATTTAAGTAATTGATTATCAATCACCCAATCTTTTCTGGATCCTGGGATTCCTACTAAATCCATAAATTTTTGTTTTTCTTTCAACTTTTCCTTTTCAGATTAATTCAGATTATTGTTCCTCATGTTTCTTTCTAGATCCAATATTCTTCTAAGATTTTCTCAATTTGCATATTAATATCATTCTTAAAATTTATAAGAAATGGATCTCTATATGATAATTAAAGATCTCTAAATTTTGGATTGGATTATCTCTAGATGATTCAGATTCTGGATCAAATTCTATTATGTTACTCTTCTGTCTCGAGCTATCTTCTAATTCTTCCCCTTTGGGCTGAGAAAATGGTAGAGGTGGTTTTTCTATATTTATCTTGGTTGATGAAATAGGTTTTTCAAATTTCTTAGGAATTTCTTCCATTGGTTTTTCAGTCTTCTTTTCTTCTTTTCTCAACTCAAGGTTCTTTTGAACTACATCCTCCAATTCTCTTCCACCTCTTAGTTGGATAGCTTTATGTTACCCATCATTCTTCTCCTTACCTCTTAGTTGGATAGCTTCATGTTACCCATCATTCTTCTCCTTAGGGTTTATCTTAGGGTCACTAGGTAAAATCTCTGGAGGATGATTGTTAATTGAGTTATCAATCTGCCCCAACTGGTTTTTTATATTCCTTATTGCAGCCCTTTGACTTTCTAGTTGACTCCCCATTTGAATAACAATCTCTTCTAACAATAACTTCTTCTCATCATTCTGTGAGTTGAAGTTAAATCTATGAGGAAAAGAAAGTTCAATGTTAAAATTGCCCTGATTATTCCAATTACATATCTGATTAAGTTGATGACCTTCCCACAATTGGTTTCTTCCTCCAAAATTGTTATTCCAGTTAAAGTTGGAATGATTCTCCCAGCCTCAGTTGTAATAATCAGAATAAGGGTTATCTGAGCGATTGTGTATCTCATGTCTAGTTTTAAAAGAGTTAGCTTCAATCAATTGTCCAAATGAAGTTTCCTCAATAATTGGTGGTCCTTGGGGATAACGTTCTACATATTAATCTAACTTTCTCGTAATACCTGCAACCTGAGAAGTTAAAAAGTCGGCATATCAATTTCATGAAATATCACTACCCACTTGGGGTTTACTATATTGAAGCTACTAGCATTATAATCCAAAACTGGATATTAATTATCTTGTTGATCTGTCATTTCTACAATAAATTCATGAAGTCTTTTCTAATTCACAATCCTCCTAAGAGTTTTCTCTATATCTGATTCATAGGGTTCAAGGTCTGCAGCTCCTGAACTATGCATAAAAAAAGTAAAAGTTCAAAAAGAAATAAAAACACACTAAAAAATACTTATATATTATATTTTTTAATAATATTTTAATAAAAATTTTTCATGCACAAACATTCACTTAAACAAATAAACAACACTACAAATTTTTAAGTCTAAATCTATTAGTTCGACTAAAATTTTACTTAATTCAAATCAACTATTCCTTCCTGGGCAACGACACCAGAAAGTTTATCCCGATAATATGTGTGTGCTTACTTCAATTTCAATTCCAAACAACAGCACCAAAAAACTTGACTCCCACTGCCCATGTGTGTTTGCACCCTTAATTCCCGACTGAGTGTTATTTAACAAATAGTTCTCATTTTTCTCTACAGTTTAATTTTACACATTAAGGATACTATGCAATTGCACATATCGTTCAAATAATATAGAACTTTCATTAAAAAACCTTAAGTATCGATCCCATGAGGAAATGTGTTAATTCGTAATGACTTCAGAAAAAGTTCTAGTCTACAATAACTCTTAGTCTGAAATTGCAAAAAATTTTGAATTTCCTAAATTCTCTATTTTACTCTAAAATTAAAGCTAACTAAATTAAATAAAAACCTAATATATGGAGGCTAGTTAAATTTTAGAAAGTTCTTATATAAGCAAAATCCCTTCCGTCTTGCAATGAAGATAATGACATATGCAGTAGAAGAATTTACAGAATTATGTAATAATTTTTGTGCCAACAAGGAACATATGTCTACCTACACTCTTTCGAGTGTATAGATAAGCTTAATATTCTATTAGGTTTACACAACTAGTAGAGATGTGAAGGTGGTTAAAAAGCCTTACAATTCATGATAAGGAACTCATTCACTTACATTAATTGCCACCTAAAAGCTCCTAATGTAAACAAATCATGAAGTATATTTCCTTTAAAAGTTGCATCGTCGTCTGACTACATCATAGCCAATCGGACAATGTAAGTGCACTCAAGTTGTGAAGTCATCGCTCTTCCGAGCCTTACTCTCAACTTACAACAGATTTTAACATAACTTATGCCCAGTATGTTATGTCAATGAAGCAACAGAGATATTATTCATCACATGAAAATTAAATTATTCTATCATAAAGCAAATTTCCTACTCATGTAACTACTTCATAATAAGAGGAAAGGTTAACGAAAACTACTCACTAATAATGGATTAAACATATGAATTCTTTATTGCAAATGAAATTGAAATCACACTACCATATTGCAATAATTCAAAGCAAATACAAAAAGAGTACAAGACTTATCTTTATAGAAGATTCGCGCTCTCCTTGCATAGCAAACAACAATCTTTTACACTTATCTCCAATCTCCAAATAATAAATACAATAAGTGAAGAAATCTCTCCATTCCTCCTTTACTCTTTTCTTCCTAAGAGTCAAGAGTCACTAAGAACTCCAAAAGACACTTCCCAAACGAAAAGACACCAAGCCCCACTCTCTTTTCTATCTCTAGGATTACACCAAACACACACACACACACACACATACCCTAAGAGACACCAACACACACAAACGAAGAGAGGCCAACACTTGGAAATCTCTCTTTTCAATATAACCTTCGAAATCCCCAAGGATCACTTCAGATGCCTCTTCAAAATTTGTCCAAATACATTACATTTTAAAAAAAACTGATTATGGCGCCCAGGCGCCAGATTCTGGCACTTAGGCACCAGATCCTGACACTTAGGCCAATCTTCTTGAAGCACAGGATAACTACCTGACGCCAAGCCAATTTTTCTTCTATGCTCCATTGACGCCAATTTACTTCATTTGACTCCAAATTGCTTCTTTTTTGCTCAATTCATTTCAATTTCATAACAAATAGTATTTGTAATCAAAAACACAAAAAGTATCTTCTTTTAAAGTGCAATATCACTAAAAAATAAGCATTAAATGCATATAAAAAGTAATACATTTTTAGGCATGTCATGAACTTGGACCACCAGTACCACCGTAATCTGTCAGACAACTCTCCTTGGACAAAGTGTCTTCTTGGAGGATCATAAGGACATTTTCTGAGGGGCCCCATGGCCATTTTTATGAGGAGTTTCGAAATCGGTTTTGGGAGTTGGTCATGAACGACTGTCCCTCATATTGGGTTCTATCTATTTCTTCGTTCGGTTGTCCTTCTGTTCGGTCAACTTAGAGTTTCGATTGAAGGAAATGACGCTTGGTGTTCCGTCTTTTGACCATCCCAGTACAATGTTCTTTAGTGTTCATAAGCAAGACCAGTTGGATTTCCTTAATATTCGTGAAAACATATTTTTGATGTTCATATTTAAATGAACATATGTGTTTAATATGTACACATACAGATTTGGTTGGTATGCATGTAATCACAAAATCCTCTTCCGGTCATTCTATCCCCACTAATGACCCCTCATATTTAGCCTATAAGTGTTAGATATGTAAATACATGAGAATTAGATGGTATATAGTTAAATGCTCCAAAGTTTAGCTTGTCTACCTAATTTTTAGTCCTTATATTGTATTTTATATTTGGAAGAATATATGTTCTTTAAAAAGTAAACCAAAAGATAGCTACTTTAAAAAAATAAATAGATGAGGCTCATTTACACCTCTATTTCACACAATTCGAACAATTAACACCAAATTCAAACAATTAAATCAAAAACAAACACATATTTCACAAAAGAGCCTATTTTCAATAGAAACAATTTCTAATAAACAACGCCAAATTCAAACAATGAAATAAAAAATAAACAGATATTTCACAGATAATTTCAAACACGAACCTATTTTGAATAGAAACGATTTTAAATAAGCAGAACATGAACAAAAGCTTAATTCACTCATATTCATATTATATCGCGAAAAATTATTAGGTACGATATGCGGTAGATGCAGAGGATGGTGGAGATTGTCATGGGAGAAAAAAAAACTACAATCTTTTTTTATATTTGGGTCATTCTCCGCATATATGAANGTGAGAAATTTCAAAGATCTAGTGTGTTAGGGGATTTTTTCTAATACTTTCTATTGTTTATGGGCGTAGGAGTTTGTACTGAGGGAAAAGCTGCGATTTTTTGNGGATCTCGTCGGCGCAATGCACGATAAAATCGGCGAGGAACCAATCCTGTTGTCGATAATCCCGTCGCCGACCAAAAAATCGGGGCCCTAATTCTTGCATTAGTCGAACTGAAACTGTAATTAAGATTTAACGAGTTGAACAGTGTATTGTAACACGTTGCAGTAATTCATTGGACCGGAAGGCTGGGCTGTGTTTGGATGGCAGAGCCTGTTTTCAGTAGCAGGACTGCTCACTACCGGCTCAAAAGGAGAAAAAAACACAGAATTTTAGCTAAATGGTTTTTCTTTTTAAAAGTCTCTTTTTTATTTCATTTCTTTTCACCTGTGACCGCTTTTATCCGAGGGGCGAGCAATGAGCTATAGCGGGGAAGCTCTCCTCGTTTCAGAGAGAGAGAGAGAGAGAGTGTGTGCCGAGAGGGAGAGCGGAGAGGGAGGAGTGAGTGAGGAAGGAGTGCTGGTTCTTTTTTTGGTTCTTGTTTGAGGTATTAAACCAGCATAGGATGATGATTTAATGCTTACAATTGTGAGAAATTTCAAAGATCTAGTGTGTTAGGGGATTTTTTCTAATACTTTCTATTGTTTATGGGCGTAGGAGATTGTACTGAGAGAAAAGCTGCGATTTTTTGGTGTTTCGGGTTTTGAAATCTGCATAGGAGGAGGATTTCGTTTCCCTTTTATGATAAATATTAGGGTTTCTGCCTGCGGTGAAGGGGAGTGAGGGCGGCGGACTGGAGATGAAGAGATTGTTTTGAAACGTTTGTGAGAAGTAAGCTGGTTGTTTCTGTTTACAACCTGGGGTTTGAAATTGGGGGAGAAAAGCTTCAGTATGTGTGAAATTTCGGCCATTTAGTCGAATTAAGAGGATATTTCTGTTCTTCATCCTTAGCTTGCTCGGATTACGCCGGAGAAAAAGGTGAGGGATCTGCAAAATTTTTCATTTCAGTTTGTTTCTTTTCTCTTTTTGTGATATTTTTGTAGACAGTTTGAAAGAAGGCCATTTACATCCTCTTTTTTGTTACATTTTTGTTTACTAGAATTCAAAGCTTCTGCCATGGCTCTCATTATTTTGATTTTTTTGTTGCAGAAAATTGTTGTTCAATACGGTAATTTGGACAGGAAAAATGAAAGAGAATAATTTTCCTTCTGAAGAGGTAAAAAGCTTTCTCCTTTTTTTTTTGGGCAGACGAAAAAAATACTGTTTTTGCTTTGTATTTTAGTTTCTGAAGCTCTAAATTCAGGATTTATGCACACATTTACAGTTGTATATGGGTCCATATAGACATAAATAGTTGTAAATTTATGCTTTTGTGAATTTTTGAAGGAAGCAAAGGACACTGAGAAGTTCTTGGACTCCCAGTTGTGGCATGCTTGTGCTGGTGGAATGGTTCAGATGCCATCAGTGAATTCTAAAGTATACTATTTCCCTCAGGGCCATGCTGAACACGCTCAAACTCCCGTGGATTTCGGTACTTCTGTGAGAATTCCTCCTCTGATTCTTTGCCGTGTGCTCTCCGTCAAATTCATGGCCGATTCTGTCACTGATGAGGTATTTGCCAAAATACAATTGATTCCCCTGAGGAGTAACGAGCCGGATTACAACGAAGAAGATGAACTCGTTTTAGGCAACAATGGCTCAGATTTGCAAGAAAAGCTTGCATCTTTTGCAAAGACTTTAACTCAATCTGATGCCAACAATGGTGGTGGTTTCTCCGTTCCAAGATACTGTGCAGAAACTATTTTCCCAAGACTGGATTACTCAGCTGACCCACCTGTCCAAACAGTGCTAGCTAAGGACGTTCATGGCAAAGTTTGGAAATTCAGGCATATCTACAGAGGCACACCTCGCCGCCATTTGCTCACCACTGGTTGGAGCAACTTTGTCAATGAGAAGAAGCTTGTGGCGGGTGATTCGATTGTGTTCTTGAGGACTGAGAATGGTGATCTCTGTGTGGGGATCAGAAGAGCAAAGAGAGGAATTGGAGGTGGGCCAGAGATGTCCACAGGCTGGAATCCACCTGCAGGAAACTGTATGTACGGAGGATTCTCTGTTTTCTTAAGGGAGGATGAGAGCAAGTTTAATAGAAGCAATGGAAATGGAGGCAGGATCAGTTCTGGTTCAAGTATGAGGGGAAGAGGTAAAGTGAAGGCGGATTCTGTGATGGAGGCCTCGGCTTCTGCCGCCAGAGGGCAGCCATTTAAAGTTATTTACTATCCTCGAGCGAGCACGCCGGAGTTTTGTGTGAAGGCGTCGGCAGTGAGAGCAGCGATGAGGATCCAGTGGTGTTCCGGCATGCGATTTAAGATGGCTTTTGAAACTGAGGATTCTTCGAGGATAAGTTGGTTTATGGGCACTATATCTGCTGTTCATGTTGCTGATCTTTTGAGGTGGCCTGGATCACCTTGGAGGCTTCTTCAGGTATTTCACTTGACTTAGAAAACACCATTATTCATGGTCTTAATTTGGTTTATGTATAAGTAGTTNATTCTTTGCCGTGTGCTCTCCGTCAAATTCATGGCCGATTCTGTCACTGATGAGGTATTTGCCAAAATACAAATGATTCCCCTGAGGAGTAACGAGCCGGATTACAACGAAGAAGATGAACTCGTTTCAGGCAACAATGGCTCAGATTTGCAAGAAAAGCTTGCATCTTTTGCAAAGACTTTAACTCAATCTGATGCCAACAATGGTGGTGGTTTCTCCGTTCCAAGATACTGTGCAGAAACTATTTTCCCAAGACTGGATTACTCAGCTGACCCACCTGTCCAAACAGTGCTAGCTAAGGACGTTCATGGCAAAGTTTGGAAATTCAGACATATCTACAGAGGCACACCTCGCCGCCATTTGCTCACCACTGGTTGGAGCAATTTTGTCAATGAGAAGAAGCTTGTGGCGGGTGATTCGATTGTGTTCTTGAGGACTGAGAATGGTGATCTCTGTGTGGGGATCAGAAGAGCAAAGAGAGGAATTGGAGGTGGACCAGAGATGTCCACAGGCTGGAATCCACCTGCAGGAAACTGTATGTATGGAGGATTCTCTGTTTTCTTAAGGGAAGATGAGAGCAAGTTTAATAGAAGCAATGGAAATGGAGGCAGGATCAATTCTGGTTCAAGTATGAGGGGAAGAGGTAAAGTGAGGGCGGATTCTGTGATGGAGGCCGCGGCTTCTGCCGCCAGAGGGCAGCCATTTGAAGTTATCTACTATCCTCGAGCGAGCACGCCGGAGTTTTGTGTGAAGGCATCTGCAGTGAGAGCGGCAATGAGGATCCAGTGGTGTTCCGGCATGANTAATAATTCATCTTCTGAAGGTCCTGTTTGGTATCGGGATCGAAAACCGAGTGAACTCGGTCCATGCAAGTTGTTCATCGAATCAGAAGATGTAGGACAGACGCTCGATCTTTCCTCCTTTGGTTCANTAATAATTCATCTTCTGAAGGTCCTGTTTGGTATCGGGATCGAAAACCGAGTGAACTCGGTCCATGCAAGTTATTTATCGAATCAGAAGATGTAGGACAGACGCTCGATCTTTCCTCCTTTGGTTCGTATGAGGAGTTGTATAGAAGATTAGCTAACATGTTCGGGCTTGAGAAGGCAGAGTTGAACAGCCGTCTTCTTTATCGAGATATTGCCGGTGTTGTCAAGCACACTGGAGACGAGCCTTTTGCGTAAGTTTCCATTTTAAATCAATAGATTTATGTTACTTCATCTAGGAGTGTAAACGAGACGAACTTGAGCTAACGCAAGCATTGTTCNTAAATCAATAGATTTATGTTACTTCATCTAGAAGTGTAAACGAGACGAACTTGAGCTAACCCAAGCATTGTTCTGCTCTCGCTCAAGCTCGACTCGTTAAGTAGATGAGTCATAATTTCTTACATTTTTTTGGCTATAGTTAATATATCAAACTAAACACGGATTGTCCAAGTACATAAAGCCTCCTTGAAAGTCATATATAAATTATATAATACTTGTGTCATATTATGTATATTTATAAGAGTACAAAGGGAAATAAACATTCTTAGCACAAAATTTTCATGTATTTATATATCTCACACCAAAATTTCCATTGTACATGCATGACTCGTAGGTGCTTTAAACCTATGCATGAAAAATCAGTATTCCGCTTTTAGAAAGTCATAAAAGTACAATTTTTGAAGTTATGTTAAAAAAATTGAATGTTGTGCGTAAATATCGATGTTTAGCTTAGAGATACGTAAATACGTACGTAAGAGTTATGTTCAACGTACGTAAATGCCCCAATTATNATATATCTCACACCAAAATTTCCATTGTACATGCATGACTCGTAGGTGCTTTAAACCTATGCATGAAAAATCTGTATTTTACTTTTAGAAAAGTCATGAAAGTACAATTTTTGAAGTTATGTTAAAAAAATTGAATGTTGTGCGTAAATATCGATGTTTAGCTTAGAGATACGGAAATACATAAGAGTTATGTTCTACGTACGTAAATGCCCCAAGTATAAAATGCATGAATTTGTAAATTGACCTGTGTTAAGAAAGGCAAAGGTAGACCCAGGAAGACTTGGGTTTATTGTATAAAAATGATATTAATTTACTAGTACTAAATGTAATATGACACTAAATAGGACGCAGGGAGAAAAAGGATTCATGTAGCCGACCCCACGTAGTGGGATTAAGGCTTTGTTGTTGTTGTTGNTTTGTAAATAGACCTGTGTTAAGAAAGGCAAAGGTAGACCTAGGAAGACTTGGGTTTATTGTATAAAAATGAAGTTAATTTACTAGAACTAAATGTAAAATGACACTAAATAGGACGCAGTGGAGAAAAAGGATTCATGTAGCCGACTCCACGTAGTGGGATTAAGGCTTTGTTGTTGTTGTTGTGTTGTTGTCGTGTATAAAAATGTTTTTTTGATCTCCCTATATAAACCTAAACATGCTAAATCCAAACAGAGTATATGATCGAACGGAGCTTTATTCGTGTTTAGCTCATAAGAGAGTCGAAAATGAAACAACGAACTTTTTTGACAGCATTATTATTGAACATAACTTTCATTTATATTGATTGATTTATGGTGGTTCATGCGCAGTGAATTCATGAAGGCCGCAAGGAGGCTAACAATATTCATGGATTCCGGCAGCGACAACATCGGCAAGTTGTAGGAGAAGAATTCTCTCTTCAAATATGCAGAGTTTGGAGGAACAGTTTCTTCAAAGTTTTAGAGCTTGCTCTGTGTTAGTAAGAGAGAGAGATGATTAAGAGATGATTAGTTATTTTTAAGCATTTTTATGTGTCATTTTGAACTTGTGGAGGGCTTTGCATATGAACCTGTTATTTCATTCTGCTAAATTAAGTTTCTGTAGCTTGATTAATTTTTTTGCCTAGTTAATTATGTTTAATTTAAGTAGCTTTTTTCTTAAACCTAATCTTAAATTATTGATTTTGTTTTTTTTTTAAAGTTGAAAAATGATTGCATGGATTTCATTTTATTCTGAAGTATAATGGTTTCTATGATATTTTGCTTTCTTTTTTAATTTTTTTTTAATCATAATAAGAGCATGAATAGTATGATTTTTTGATTGAGCCAAGTTTCAAGGTCCGCTTGGGGCAGCTTATAAGTGCGAGCGGTTTTTTCAAAACGCAGTCGTACCGTTTGGTTTGCGTTTTTCGCCAGCTTATTCGAAACTGTGTTTGAGTTTTTACACTAAATGCAGGCCGCGGGTCGGCCCTTGCGGCCGGCCCGCGGGTCGCGTTTCAGGATAAACAGATTATTCTGAAACACACAAGCTGCCTCAAACGGGCCCTTAAATTTATTAATATCATAAAAATGTTTTGTTAATCATGGGAATTTATATATAATATTTTATTGTAATTACATCAAAATATATGGATAAATAGGTATATTTAATTTAAAATTTTAGTTTTAATGATTCTGAAATTGGTTTTCGATTCCACTCGTGGTGCGTAGGGATAGAATTATAGACACATGACTCGGGGTTCTCATCATAGGCCCTGAGCGCAAGAGAAATCGATATTTGAGATATATATGCTAGTTTTAAATTATCATTGTTATTATCAAAAACCAATTTTAAAATTGCATCTATTTTTTATTATTTAATTTTAAAAAAATGGTTTTCAATTGAATATTGGTGGTNAAGTAATAAGACATTGTGGAAACTCATCTTATATGGCCTGCCTAATTGTTGTGTAGTGTAAAATACATATGTGTTTGTCTTTTACATGCAAATTTTATGAACGTTAGACAATTTTGCGTATTGTACATATAAAATATGCCGGCGATGGTTCTGATAGAAGATCATGAAGTTTGCATGCCAGACTGAGCGAAGTTGTCTGAGCCAAGCCAGCAAGGCCAAAGCCGGCCAGAGACAACTGGAATAGGCAAGAACGAGCCACTCAGTCAGAGCCACTCAATCAGAAATGAGATAAAAGGGTATCTAAGCTTACAAACAAATGAGAGCCCGCTCAAGAGAAGAAAATGTTTACTAGCAACTCCAACCATCATAGGGACTCGCAGAGGCTCCTCATATAGGGTCAAGAATCGATAGTCGAGACATGTCAACCAACTGACACATATCGACTAAGCTCAGCTAGCCTAGTGGATCTCAGACGGTCGAGTTGATCTTGTCAACCCGAAGGTAATTTCGCTTAATCAACCCCATTAAAGCATGTGCAAAAATATATTATCATCATTATGTACCCTCTACTCTATAAATAAGAGAATTATTTTATCAATAATGGAGGATTGACACGATTGATTTCTGATCATTCTCTCCCTTCCCCCCCTCTCTCCCTCTCCCTCCTTTACATTCTATACATACATACAATATTTAATGGTTAAAAATTGAATTAAACTTTTGACTGATTAATAGATTTAAAGAAATTTCAATTAAATATAGCAAATTTGTGATTATTTTAAGCTTTAAAACCTTATTTGATAGACTGCCATTTAAATATGGTAAACAAGAAATGTGTACAAGCTCAATTTAAATTAATTTGAGTGAATTAATCNCAAGTTGTAGGAGAAGAATTCTCTCTTCAAATATGCAGAGTTTGGAGGAACAGTTTCTTCAAAGTTTTAGAGAGAGAGATGATTAAGAGATGATTAGTTATTTTTAAGCATTTTTATGTGTCATTTTGAACTTGTGGAGGGCTTTGCATATGAACCTGTTATTTCATTCTGCTTAATTAAGTTTCTGTAGCTTGATTAATTTTTTGCCTAGTTAATTATGTTTAATTTAATTAGCTTTTTTCTTAAACCTAATCTTAAATTATTGATTTTTTTTTTAATTAAGCTGAAAAATGATTGCATCGATTTCATTTTATATTGAAGTATAATGGTTTCTATGATATTTTGCTTTGTTTTTTATTTTTTTTAATCATAATATGGGCATGAATGGTATGATTTTTTGATTGAGCCAAGTTTAAAATTTATTAATATCATAAAAATGTGTTTTTTTAATCATGGGAATTTATATATAATATTTTATTGTAATTACATCAAAATATATGGATAAATAGGTATATATAATTTAAAATTTTAGTATTAATGATTGTGAACTTGTATGGTATGGATGTATAAATCATATTTTATTAAATTTAATACCAATTTGTATATATATATATATATATATCCATCTCTCTTTGTGTGTGTGACGCATTCTTCAGTTGGTAGTCAGGGTCACTTTAAGTACTCTCTAGCAAAAGTTCGATCCCACTTGTGATGCGTGGGGGTCGAATTATAGACACATGGCTTGGGGTTCTCATCATAGGCCCTGAGCGCATGAGAAATCGATATTTGAGCATCTGCCAAATATCAATTTCCTTTATATAGATATATATATATATATGCTAGCTTTAAATTGTCATTGTTATTATCAAAAACTAATTTTAAAATTGCATCTATTTTAAAAAAATGGTTTTCAATTGAATATTGGTGATGTTTTGCATAACTTAAGGCTTGTCCCATTGTTTCTTTTCTTACAAATATATCCATTAATTTCATTTGGTCTGACCATTTCAAAGAGAATGTGATGAGATAATTTCCTTCATAAATAAATATTTAGACAAAAATATCTAACAAATCCATAAAGCTTCCCAACTCTTCTTTTGGCTTCCATCATCAAAAAACTGAATCTCATGATTTATTAATCAAAATGGACGGCTGATGCCTCAATGGCGTCTGATTAGTATTATTATAAGTAAATGTCATGCTGTCGTTAACATGTTGTGGATTTATTTTGATATTACAGCTTCCATTTGAGAAGGTCAAATCAATGTTATTCCAAAGCACTGTATGTTGATAGACTTTTGGTCAATCTTATGTATGTATTAGTCAAATTTGTTGCCATATAATTTAGAGAGAAGTGATAAGAAGTTATGGAAACTCATCTTATATGGCCTGCCTAATTGTTGTGTAGTGTAAAGTATATATATATTTGTCTTTTACATGCAAGTTTTATGTTGTTTTGGTCATGATAAATGTTAGGGAATTTTGCGTATTGTACATATAAAATATGTCGGCGATGGTTTTGATAGAAGATCATGAAGTTTGCATATCAGACTGAGTGAAGCTGTCCGGGACAAGCTAGCAAGGCCAAAGCTGACCAAAGACAATTGGAATAAACGAGAACGAGACACTCAGGCAGAAATGAGATAAAAGGGTATCTGAGCTTACAACAACGTAAGAGCCCACTCAAGAGAAGAACATGTTTACTAGCAACACCCTCATATAGGGTCAAGAATTGATAGTTGAGACATGTCAACCAACTGACACATATCGACTAAGCTCGTCTAGCCTAGTGGATCTCAGCCGGCCGAGTTGATCTTGTCAACCCGAAGGTAATTTCGCTTAATCGGCTGAGTCATAGAGTAGTAGGACAATAAACTCACATATGTGAAATACCAGAAGTATCCTAGTACGGACCCCTTTAAAGCATGTGCAAAAATATATTATCATCATTATGTACCCTCTACTCTATAAATAAGAGAATTATTTATCAATAATGGAGGATTGACACGATTGATTTCTGATCATTCTCTCTCTTCCCCCCCTCTCTCTCCCTCTCTCGCTCCTTATTTACAATCTATACATACATACATACAATATTTAATGATTAAAAATTGAATTAAACTTTTGACTGGTTAATAGATTTAAAGAAATTTCAATTAAATATAGCAAATTTGTGATTATTTTAAGCATTAAAACCTTATTTGATAGACTGCCATTTAAATATGGTAAACAAGAAATGTGTACAAGCTCAATTTAAATTAATTTGAGCGAATTAATCCACATATAATCTTAGAATAGCATAAACAATTCCAAACAAAATTTTGGGTACTGTATCGGGTGTCAATATTCAGATTAATGGAGCTTGAGAATGGATCAAGCCAAAAAGGACAGAGTCAATCAAGGTTACCATAGCTTGACATATCATATTATTTTCTTCTGTATGAGTGTTGCTTGAGAGGGCTCTCGAGTAGGGGAGGGCGACTAGGGGTGTAAATGAGCTAAGCTACGCTCGAGTCAAGGCAAACATAAGCTCAATTTAAGTGCTCAATGTTAAGCTTGAGCTCAAGTCAAGTTCGAGTATGACTTTGAATCTATGTAAAATTAGTGGCCTGAAGCTTAGCATGAAGCTTGAGACTAAATTAGTGATTGGTACTCACTAGAGAAGTTAGTGATGAGATGAGTTGTATAACACAATGATAAGTCGTGTTACAGAAGCTCAAAATCAATGATGGGAGCTCACTATTGAACTCAACGATGGGAGCTAACTGGATGATGCAATGACAGGTCACTTGAGAATACAATATAGGAGCTAAGTGAAGGATGTTTTGTAAGAGCTCGTTGGAAGAGTTAGTGACAAAAGCACATTAAAGAACATAGAGACGAGCTCTATTGTGGGAGCTCGCTAGAAAATGCATTGACGGAGCTTGCTCAAAAATTAAAAATAGCGAGCTTGTTGGATGAGTCAATAATGGAATATTGCTAAAGAATGTAAATAATTGACCTAAATATTATGAACCATAAATCTAATTGCGGCAATTAATCAAGTTGACTCATGAGGCAACAAACCAAACAAGGTTACGCTCAAGTTGAAGCTTGTGTAGTAGAAAAACTATATAATCTCATCTCAAATGAAATCTTGTGATTTGATAAACATGACTTGTAAGCTCATTAACAAGTTGAGTTTGAGTCAATTCACGAGCCAAATTTGCTTACTTACGTCTCTAATGGCGATGGCCATCATGAAGGTCATTTTTATGTCCAACTATCAATGTGCAACACAAAAATGGCTTTCATTGCCATTAACTTAGGTTCATTAGTATTTAGCTCATTTAAAAACTTATGAACCTCTCTCCAAATTATTCAGCTTCATCCATTACATTGCTTATAGTCTCTGGACACTCCTCTCAATGAGAGAACAAAATCTGCTTAATCTATAAAAAAGCATGTACAACCTTTTCACAATTATTTATAAAAATCTAAATGAAGTGAAATAAGGGATAATAAATCCTCATATTGATGAATTACATAGAGTTTGATCCACTTTTTATTATATAGATAAAACCAATTTGTATGGTTTAATAAGAATAATCTTTTTATGATATCTTTATATACAAGTGTGTAACATCAGGATGGTGAAATTATTTTGAGCAAAAAATAAATAAATATGAAGGATGAATACACTAAAGAACACAATTACATAAAACATTAGTTTACGTGGTTTGACATTATTCACATACATCTAAGATTGGATAAAGATCAAAGTTCCATTGGACTTTAAATGAGAAGTACATCAATGATTTTCTTAATATATATATACATCTTCTCATGAAAATAAGAGGGAAAGAACATTGTCATTTGTTATAAGAAAATGATGACAAAATGTGGTGAAGATGTTGGTGATATTATCAACCTTCTCTTCTTACCTCTCCTTGTTCACTTTTCTTGTATAAGTTGTTCACTATTATGGTTAAAAAATTAAACATACCTTCACTCTCTCTCCCTCTTCATTTATTTCTTTATAATTTTGAGATACTTCAACAAAACAGAACCATCATCTTTTATAGACCTTGAAGATAGTAGAAAGCAAGTTTGAATTTACAAGATAGGAGATGGTAGATATCACTATATTAATGCCAAAATAAAAAAAATGGTATGTAAAAACTTGATGGAGCGTTAGTAGAAGGTAGAAGTTAGGTAAGAAAAAATTGAATTTATATTTCAATAATCTCCTGCTTATAGATAAAAATTTTAATATGAATGTTTACTAATCAATGCAAGAAAGCCTCCTTATACAACACTTTTTATACTATCATTCATGAAGGTTAACAGAAGTCTTATGAAGTCTTAAATTTTGAGTAGAAATTACTTTTATGAGCATATCGATTAGATCTTTTGCTCATTTTGATCTGTGTAAAAGTAGATAAAATAATATCACTTCTTTATGTATAAATTATTCAAAAGAGGATAGCATTCTTCAAAATTTCTTACAATGTCATTAAAAAATTTAACTTAACAATGCACCAATAATTTTATGCTTATACTGCCCATTTGAGATGTTTATAGCAATGATCTCACTTGTGCACTCTCACTACCAAGATTTTTTTAATGTATCATTACCAAGATGTTAATTGCACAATGTAACCAAATTTAAGCAAGTTGGTTGGGTAATTTCATGTATAACTTTAACATAATCACTTTTTTTTTCTTTTAGACAATGTAATCTATATTACAACTCCTAGATTATTTTAAAAAAAATTATAAATAAGGATTGAAGAAAGGCTTATAAATATTTGGTTAATTATGCATGTTCATTACACGATGTAATAAACCTTCAAGAAATTTCTCATTATTGGCATTTATGAATAAACATCAGCCTTTTTAAGCTGAAATTATATCTTTTAAATGTCACACCCAAAGATTGTCTTTCTCGAAATTTGAGCAAAAATGTCACAATTTTTGTTTTATGTGCCTCCTTATCATAACTATTGACTATAGTTATGTTATGAGTCGTTAATTTGAAAATATCATGGCATTTAAAACCACCATAATATGTTTTATCATTATGTAGTGATATCATTGGGCTCATAGTCATAAGAGTTTGTTATGTTTATGATCCATGCAAAAGGAAGGGCAAGCTTTTGTGACTTTGATTTTGCATTTCTTTCTAACTATTCATTAGATATCTAGTTGTGATGTCTCTTTAATCCATTGTCCAAACTTTTATAGACATTTGATTTATTCAAGTAGGCAAACACCTATAATGTCTTCCCACTCAAAATTTTCCACATAATACCTTTATTTTGTGATTTATTTAGCTTATGATACTATGAAATTCCCATATTTCTATCAACTACAATTTCATCTTTGGTGACAAAGTATTTGATGTAACTATTTGAAAGAGACATAGTGAGGCTTTATGGAAAAGCTTTATTGAAGTGATTTCTAGCTAGCCATATCTATGTTTTTGTCTTAATATTTGTTTCCTATAAAATTATTTTTTTCTTCTTGTTTGGAATAAGTAAAATTCATTTTTCTTGCACATTATCTCAGCATTAACTGCCAGTTCTTTCATTATTTTAACTTTTCATTACAAATACTCAGAGGCAGAATCCTACTACATTCACAGTAGACAATTCTTCTCTATAATTTGAGACAATCTATTGTCTTTTCCTCTGTAATTCAGACAATTTATGTTATTTAATCGATTCATCTTTTTCGCTCAATACTTTAAGAAAATTAAACTTTCATATTTACGAACATACACAGCATTCAAGTCTTTAACATAACATAAAAAACAACACTCTTACGAGCTTTTAGAAAGTAAAATACATATTTTCAGACATAAATTTATAAGACTAAAATATTATAAATATAAATAATAAAGTTATAGGTATATCTCCAAATATATTATTTATTTTCATATGTCTCATGAAATATATTCTGATGCATTTTAAAAATATATATATAAAGAAGTATTTCCAATCATTTATGACTCTTGATAGCTTGGAAGAATAAACATTGCAATGTTACACGCAAGAGCTGGTGTGTCTGCATGTTACAGTGACACACCGAATCTCCAACGTTGGACAGTCAATTCTCATAAATAAATAAATAATTAATTAATTAATTAATTAATTAATTAATTAATTAATTAATTAATTAAATTCCAACCCTCCATGGCCTACGGCACAAGCCTGGCTTTTCTCGGTATATAATATTTATATCTCGGGATCAAAAAATTAATAAATGAGCTCCCTACATTTTTATTTTCTTGGATGTACGAAAATAATAAGNTTAATTAATTAATTAATTAATTAATTAAATTCCAACCCTCCATGGCCTACGGCACAAGCCTGGCTTTTCTCGCCATATAATATTTATATCTCGGGATCATAAAATTAATAAATGAGCTCCCTACATTTTTATTTTCTTCGATGTACGAAAATAATAAATAAATTAAAGCTTAACAATACTTATTGGTAGGTTACTGAGAGGTTATAAGGGGTATAACGTGGATATAACCCTCCCTGTAACCTACCGATGTACGCAGCTCTGCGTACGTTAGACGTACGCAAATATTTCTCTATTTTTACACAGATAGCAGTTTATCAGATACTTGTAAATATGAAAGCTTAGGTGTGAGATAGATAAATATGAAAGTTTTCGATGCTAGCTGGTAAAACTGTCACGAGATCAATATTTTAAAAAGTTGCGGGAATATTTATTTTTTTTAAAATCAAAATAATAACTTTTATATAAATAACACGTTTTAAAAAGAAATTTCCCACCATATACATTTTTAGAAAATGGAAAAAAAAAAAAACCTCCTTGAAACAACTAAAAGTCTCTAACAATGGTCGGAAAAGTGATGCAGGCAAAAACTCGTCTTGAGCAGGTAAAAATATTACTCGTGGATGATACGTACATGCAGGTTAAGTGTACTCGGGGTGTACTCGAGCTGTATTGGGGGTGTATACCCCTAATCCACACATACAAATAACCGTACCTAATATTTTAGGAAGTGCTACCCGACGTGGCTCTCATGACCTGACCATCATCAGGATCTCACAATTTGACAAAAATAAGCGACATCTGCATACATACCACCCGATTCCTATGTATTTACACATCTAACTCATAAATTTTTTTTTTTTTTTTTTGACAACTATTTTGCCCAAGCCTCTTATTTAATTTTGAAAATATGCAATGCATGTTTCATGCATACATAAAATGATATATATGTAAATATACAAGATTAGATGTTAGATATATAAATACATAAGAATTAAGTGGTATTGATGCAAATCCTTTTGGGAAATGAGTCACACAAACGATAACTGTTCACGTGGATGACACATGAGCTTGAGCCAACCAAAAGCAAAGCTTAAGGTTTGCTCCAAGGAAAAAATCAGCAAATAATATATAATGTGTTCATACAAAATTAGGGTTAGTACATCACACCCTATGCCTATGAATTTACATCCCTAACTCTTAACTTTATATTTTTTATATTTGAACCCCTGAGATCTCTCATATGGCATAAAAAGTATCGACGTTCTAACTTTTAGAAGGTGATGCGAATTTTCATGCAGAGGTGGTCGGCATATATGTAAAAAGTGAAGTATAGCGGTTTAATATGTAAATAAATGACATTTGAGTGAATGGGGTATGTATAAATCTTACAAAAACTCATTAGGGACTAATTAGGTAGATGATTATATGAACGAGTAATTTGAGTGCATACTCGTAATTTCTAATGTTTACAGGTAATATAGGCGCCGTGTACTTATTCATATTCTAGTAAAGTCGATTGTGCATGCAACACTATAAATTTGAGCGAATGTTGTTTCAGGACACCGGACGAAAATTTGCATCTGGAGTCCAGTAGGAACTTGCCAACATATGTAAAAAATTAAAATTTAGGTATAAGATGTGCAAATACATAAAAATTGAATGGCATGCATGTAAATCTTTGTTGTATTAATTGGTACCCTAATTCTTGTTCTTGACTTTTTAGTGTTTATTGGTTAAGTCTTGATTGTAGTGATGTTAGGATGTGTACTATAAAGGGGTGTTGGAAATAAAGCAAGAGGATTAGGTGGAAGCGTCGGTGGTTAATTAAAATGTTGTTGTGATAAGAAAGATTAAAGAAATTAGGAAGGTTTGCATATTTACCTCTCATTTCATATGTATTTACATATCTAAGCACCTAAGCTTTAAATTTTTGCATATATGGCACATTATTTATGCATGAAAATGTGTATTTCATTTTTTTTTAGTTAAAATGATAATATTTTTATGTGGTATAAATGATTGGGATGGTATAAATATAAAATGTAAAGTTTAGAGGACAAAATGTGAATAAAAGGGAATTATGTGGTTTGTATGTGAATGTCTCAAAATTTTTTTTGACATAAACAGAGCATCAAAAAATTGAGTGATATAGTAACAAAAGGAAGATAAATGTATAAGAAGAACAAATAATATAATATTTTGAGAATTAAAAGATAATTAAATTATTTGTGCCGCGTGGTTGGCATCCACAGTGTAAGACCCCTCAAGTCGGGGGTTCGAATCCCCTCTGACATAACTGACCTTAAGAATGTGATACTGAAATTGTTAGACAGATTAGGGGTGACTGGAGGCTTTTATAATAGCCTCTAGCCATTCCTTATTAACAAAAAAAAATGAAATTATTTCAAGGGTAGAAAATATGATTCGTTTGGGGATGAAAACTCTATATATTGTAATACTTAAGGGTGAATCCTCATTAATGGGTTAGGTTCAAATCTAATCTGCATATAATTTCATGACTTGAATTTGCTTGACCCGATTCTAAGTTATTTATTGAATGAAGTAGAGAGCATGGTTCAAATATGGCTAACTTTCAACCCGACCTACAATCAACACCCGACTCAAATAACATTTTTAACATAAGACATCATAGCAAACATCATAGCAATTTGGATAATTTCACGTTATATTTGATTCAAACTCAATTTAAAATTAGGTCGTAAGACATCAATGCACGATATGAATATGTCCTTCAATGATAGATGGAGTGCAGAGAGAACATATTATTATTATTATTATTATTATTTAATTTGTAGGATTTGAAGAAGTAATCACATCATTGTTAATGGAGTTAAGCCATCGTTCTAAGGAGTTGGTGTATGTCATTATCAAGTTATTGATGTTGTGCAAATGACATGTTTTTTCTATGAAAATGACCATCTTTATTGTACAATTAAGATGGGTTTGGGAACTCCTTCATAATGTTATTCCACCAATTCATTTGAAGATATTAATAGGGTGGGAATGATAATGGTATAGGTAGGGATTGAATCCAAAATACTAACAATAACATGCAAGACTTTTAAGACTCAGAATAATTAATGACATTTTCGTTAGAGGTGTGCATTTTTTGGTCAAAATCATAAAATTGGACGAAATTGAATACGATTGGTTGATTTGGTTCTATTTTTAAAAACACATGTTGGTATAATGATGACTTTGCCCCTGCAAATCGAGATAAGTATTTAATAAATTGTGACGTGATGTTGGGAAAAAATATAGCATCAGGAGTCCTAATATAGTTTTGCATCAGGATTCCAATCAGGTCTGCCACATGTACAAGCAGGTGAGCATGTCTGTACACATGATAGACCTTGATTGGAGTCTTGATGCAAAACTGCATCGGAACACCTGATGCCATATTTTGTCTATGATGGAACCATCAAGACTGAAAAAAATCAGACATGTTTGAAAAAATTACATAAAAATGAGTGCATGGCTCATACTACTAAAGATCGTAGAGATGTTGCTCATACTGAGATGACCTGGGTAGGGTTGTTCGATTGATGACGTCTTTATCGTCGCCACCTAAGATACAACTCATTAACCCTAATTATAACCACATGCTTTGAAGGAGGAAACCCATCCATGTTGATCCCAAACATCTACATATTCTATGTAGCACTTTGTATAAAAAAAAAATCAGCTGGGGGAATTTGTAAATATGAATGTTATGGATGATCTGTTTGTAATTATCTCTATTTTTGGCGTAAAAACGACCAAATTCAAAATAAGGAAGCGACAGTATTGGACCTTGTTTTCAGTGCCAAACTATAATTTAAGCCCCACTAGATTATTCATTTATGCCAATGATGTGATGGGTATGAATATTTACATGCATACCACTCAATTCTTATGTATTTGCATGTTCAAACACCTACATTTAAATTTTTATATATATGCCCCTTTCTATGCATGGAAATGTGTATTCATTTTTTTAACAGCAGCAAAGAAGAATTTAGATGAAAGAGGGGTTGATTTGTAATTTGGAAGTTTCAGATGGTCTATATGTAATTGCCCTTTCTATTATTTTTTAAGTAAAATAAATTATTTTATTTTCCCATATCTAAACAATACATTATTTTCAAGAGGAATTTACATACATACCACCCAATTCCTTTCTGTTTTCATATCTAACACCAAAACTTCTATTTTTCTTAACATTTATAAAAAAAACACATTTTTAATTTGCTTGTATGTAGGGGTGTAAGCGAGCCGAACACGAGCGAGCATGTTCAGCTCGCTGCTCGTTTGCTTAGCGAGCTGAACACGAGCTGTTCACGAACAAAAAGACAGTTTGATAACCCTAATCACTTACCCATCAGATGTTAATGATTGGGGCAGGATATAAAACATCATTTTAATTTATTATACTTTTATTCTATTTTCCTTCATTAATACTTTTAATTGATTATAAATCTTTGTAGCCTTGTAGTCAATTAAATTTTTAAAAAAGACTGCTCATCAAAGATATATATATATATATATAATTGATTAGTAGTATTTCGAGCCAAAACGAATCGAACACGAACGAACGAGCTGTGTTGTTCGTGTTTGCTCCTGTTGTTCATGTTAAAAATCAAATATTTGCTTGTGTTGTTCGTGTTTGGCACGTTAACTTAGCGAAGAAGAGTTCCATTTTGACAGCCCTATTTACTTATCACACCCAAACATTTGATTTTTACAGTCTTATCCACTTTTCCATCATAGGTTGTAAAAATTAAAATTTGGGGGTGAGACGAGCAAATGCATAAGAATTGNTATATATATATATATATAAATTGATTAATAGTATTTTGAGCCAAAACGAATAGAACACGAACAAACGAGCCGTGTTGTTCGTGTTAAAAATCAAATATTTGCTCGTATTGTTCGTGTTTGGCTCGTTAACTTAGCGAACGAGCTTCCACGAGCTTCCCCCAGCTGTTGGCGAAAGAGCCATTTTGACAGCCCTATTTACTTATCACACCCAAACATTTGATTTTTACAGTCTAATGCACTTTTCCATCATAGGTTGTAAAAATTAAAATTTGGGGGTGAGACGAATATATTAATAAGAATTGAGTGCTATGTATGCAGATTGCCCCCATTTTATTTTCATATTTATGCATAAAATTAGTAAATGATAAAATATTTATAAAAATACCAGTTGAAGAAACGCTTGAGCCCTTCACGGCCTCTATCGGTGGTTCGATCGAACTGATCGACACCGAAGGGAAGACTGNCACACACATATATATATATATATATATATATATATATATATATATATATATATATAGATAGGACTTAGGGGGTTTATGGAAGATGATTTAAAGAGATATTAGAAGCTATTCTTAATTGAGCTGTTTTCTATTCAAAGGATCATAAAAAAGGATGGTGTAAAATGGGGATGTCGAGCGGTAAATCTTATAAGTTGACTATAAAGTAAACAGACTGACTATAATGTAAACAGTCAGACTGAAGACAATCAGAGAAGGATAAAGCGACGACGGTTCATAAGAGGCCACGCCGCCGTATATCACACGATAGCCCATTCAGTCTGTCGTTCGGACATGTGGTCACCACACGTAATATTTTCTCTTGAACGAGAGCTTGAATGACGAGTCTCATGCTAATTTGTAAATGTTTGAATTTATTTCATCACTATCATATTCTAATGAATGAGAATTTGTTAATTACATAGAGCACCTCATTCTTCCTTCCCCTCCCTGCCTACTAATTTTCATTAGGCTTGTCTAGTTAGCTGTCATTTTACTAATAAGAGACACCTTAATTGCTAATTTACAAGTCACCACTACATTTGCTAAAAAGGCAGCCATTTAACGAGCTGTTTGTCTTGTTTTGTAAATTTTAGCTTTGTGGGGACGTACATAGCCATTAATTTATTACAAAACAAGCCTAAAAATTAATAATTATCCCAATTAGGTGACCTCTATAATTTTGTTTTTTGTAACTTTGGCTTGCCTTTATTAAAGTCTTGATGACTTTTAGGTACGTTTCGACAATTATTAGCCATTAATTAATTACTAAACTAGTTAATCCCATGATTAATACGTTAACAAATCATTAATTAACAAAATTGACAATAGCGAATTTTTTAAATGATAAGAAATTAAGTTTAATTTTAAAATATTTTTCTTTTATATTATTTTTTTGTTTAGATAAAAAGTAACATTTAGCTCGATTAATTCATTTCGATCCGATCTCTGAATTAAATTCACAGCCCAAACATCACTAAAGTTATATATCTGATTTTGAGCCGAACTGGGGTCGACTTGAAGAAAAATGATTGCCTACGTTTATCGCCCGTGCGGTGAACTAATTACAACACCCATTTACAAAAATTGTATGTCAGTGAACCCCACTTTTAAATTATTATTTTTTAAATCTTATTGGACAGCGCACGCAATGAACGTGCGGTGAAGTAATAAAAACACTCCATTTACAAAAATTGTATGTCAGTGGGCCCCGCTTTTATTATTATTATTTTTTAAATCTTATTGGATGCACAGAATAATCGCTCAGACTCGAAACCGGCTAAAAGAAATTTGACTCATAGCTCGGCTAATTTATTTCGATCCTATCTAGATCCGCGTCAAAATTCAAATAAATTTTCGAGCAATTAATGATCTTTATACGTAAAAATGGAAGTTTATGTGTTAGATGTGTAAATACATAAAATCAACTTGAGTGGCATGCATGTAAATATTTATTTACAATCTTNGATAAGAGATTTAACTGAATGTCATTTCAAAACAACTTATGAAGAGAAATCTGAAATGAAAGAGTTGGAACACGAGCCATAAGAGAAATTAGATCAATTTGAAGACTTTTACAAGGAAGATTCGAATTATGTTCGAGAAATTGTTGACCTCAATTTTGAGGTCTTTCTTCCCTCTCCCAGAGCCTAAAATCTATCCCTAGGATTTCTTATTTGACTCTTTTAGAGGCTAGATTGGGACCCACACCACTTAGAAATTTGAGTTATTTCTTCGCTCTTTGAAGTTTTCACATGGACGGTTTTAAATCCTCAATATTCGATTGAGTCGATCGAAGAGCAGACATATTGAAACTCAAATTGAGCTTCTATAGAAATTTGAAAGACATAGGTGAACCCCAAGACGTGCTATGTTTTTGGCTTACCACCGTGAACGGTTTATTAAACTTTGGTCGTCACTTATGCGAGGACCCGTCAACGATATTTGTTAAACAACTCCGATCAGACCAAAATAATTTCATTCGTCGCGACACACAAGAGTTGAAGATAATTTAATGTGATTGTCGACGAATTTGTCCGGACGATCCCGTATGACGAAACGGACCACGCCGACGAATGAAATTACCTTGAAAGGACTTTTATTTCAATGAGGTTTCGTGCGAGGTCAAATCTCGTCAAAATCGACAATTTAAAATGAAATAATAATACTAATTAATAAAAAATGAATAAATCAATTATAAAAATATATAAAATATTAAGGTGTTTAGGCCCCCTCCCATTCGAAACCCTAGGGGGCCGAAAACCCTTTTCGCAAAAAAAGAACTTTTGCTTTCTTCTGTTTGCAATCCGACCGAACTCCCTCTCCTCTCCCGATTCGCGAAGGTTCTTCTCCCCGATAGTCTTAACCAACCTACGCGACTAGGGCTGTCAAAAAAGCTCGTTGTTCGCGAACAGTTCGTGTTTGATTCGCTAGAGTGTTCGTGTTCGTGTTTNGGTTCTTCTCCCCGATAGTCTTAACCAACCTACGCGACTAGGGCTGTCAAAAAAGCTCGTTGTTCGCGAACAATTCGTGTTTGATTCGCTAGAGTGTTCGTGTTCGTGTTTGATTCGTTCGATAAACAAACGAGGTGAACACAAATAAATTTTTTTATTTGATTTGTTAAACGAACCAAACATGAACAATGATGTGTTCGTTCATGNTATGTATATATATATATATATATATATATAATTGATTAATAGTATTTTGAGTCAAAACGAGCCGAACAAGAACGAACAAATATTTGTTTTTGTTGTTCGTGCTCGGCTCGTTAACTTAACAAACGAGCCAAACACGAGCGGTTCGCGAACAACGAGCCGTTTTGACAGCCCTACCTGTAGGTAAAAATGGAAATATAGGTAGTTAGATATGTAAATAAATAGAAATTGAGGGATATGTGTGTAAATCTTCCTATTGTCAAATATGATTGATTATAATAATAATTACAATTAATGAATTTACAAATCTATCNAAATTATTAAATTAGATTCAAATGATGTTTTAAATCTTGTCACAATTCTTAACATCTTATGGTTATGTGATTGGGGTTGCTAAAATGACTTTTTGTTCGTGAACAGCTCGTGTTCGGCCCGTTAAGCAAACGAGCCGAACACGAACACACTTTCTGAGCTCGAAATATAAATGAGCCGAACACGAGCTCGTTTGCACCCGTAGGTATATGTGTAAATCTTCCTATTGTCAATATGATTGATTATAATAATAATTACAATTAATGAATTTACAAATCTATCAAAAAAAATAATAATTATAAAAACATGAAAATTGCAGTAAGAAATGGTGAGGCTTGGAAGGGGTGTAGAAGGAAATGGAGATTTGTGACAATTTAATACCCTATTTGACCGATTCCTCGTGATTATCATAATTAATTATTAATTAATTATTAATTAATTATAATTACTTAGAACTGACTCCGGGCAGTAAAAACCGGCATCTCTTCCGCCGCACAACCGTAATGTTTGTTTAGGGGACCTGCCCGGGTCATCTTTATTTGACCCGGGCAGCTTTTTTCCATGAACTGAATTTCATATTTTGCCAATTTCAATATGGTTGGGCTCCCCCCAAAACTNCAATTTAATACCCGCATTGGGAGGCTATTTGACCGATTCCTCGTGATTATCATAATTAATTATTAATTAATTGTTAATTAATTATAATTACTTAGAACTGACTCCGGGCAGTAAAAACCGGCATCTCTTCCGCCGCACAACCGTAATGTTTGTTTAGGGGAGCTGCCCGGGTCATCTTTATTTGACCCGGGCAGCGTTTTTCCATGAACTGAATTTCATATTTTACCAATTTCAATATGGTTGGACTCCCCCAAAACTTAAGAAAAATAAAAATAATATTTCTGCTTATCAGACATTATTCAACCTAACTTTTGAGCTGGAAAGCATTTCTCTAGTAATAATAGCATTTATTAAGAAAATAATAATATATATTTTTTTAAATTATATTGGCAGTAGGGCTGTCAAAACAACTCGTTATTCGCNAAGTAATAAGACATTGTGGAAACTCATCTTATATGGCCTGCCTAATTGTTGTGTAGTGTAAAATACATATGTATTTGTCTTTTACATGCAAATTTTATGAACGTTAGAGAATTTTGCGTATTGTACATATAAAATATGCCGGCGATGGTTTTGATAGAAGATAATGAAGTTTGCATATCAGACTGAGCGAAGTTGTCCGAGCCAAGCCAGCAAAGCCAAAGCCGGCCAGAGACAACTGGAATATACAAGAACGAGCCACTCAGTCAGAAATGAGATAATAGGGTATCTGAGCTTGCAACCATAGAAGAGCCCACTCAAGAGAAGAACATGTTTACTAGCAACTCCAACCATCATAGGGACTCGCAGAGGCTCCTCATATAGGGTCAAGAATCGATAGTCGAGACATGTCAACCAACTGACACATATCGACTAAGCTCAGCTAGCCTAGTGGATCTCAGACGGTCGAGTTGATCTTGTCAACCCGAAGGTAATTTCGCTTAATCAACCCCTTTAAAGCATGTGCAAAAATATATTATCATCATTATGTACCCTCTACTCTATAAATAAGAGAATTATTTTATCAATAATGGAGGATTGACACGATTGATTTCTGATCATTCTCTC